>AIHY01000076.1:0-12293 GCA_000331125.1 Phytomonas serpens 9T
CCCCTCCCCTCTGACTTTTCTACAATCCCAAGAGAAGTTTTCCGATTTTTTTTCCAAAAGGGGCTAAGGGAAAGTATTTGACATCCCGACGGGACACATACTTTTTTATTATTGTTCTCAAGACCCGATGTCCGTTTGCGCGTCTTTAGGACTTCTGTTGATTCAAAGGTGTAATCATGGTTTGTGTGAAAAGTTTATTTTTTCCCCTTGAAGGAATAACAAAAATAGGTAGATTTGTAATTGTGCAGGAAACAAAGGCTGAAAAGGGAAAACTATGCACTTTTACCCATACCCCACGTTAATTTCTTGGATTTCTTGTATTGGTAAGAGGTTATATTTTTTCTATTTTAAGAAACTCATTAAAGGTGTAAAATGAAGTTCCACTACGTTAGGCAGGCTCTTGAAAATTTACTTGAGCAAAAATTTACTCGCCTTTGTTCCATCACATATAAGTCTTCAAGTGATGATAAAAATCTGAAGAAATGGGAAATGGTTCAAAGGACAACACGTAATATATCTTTTGATGCTTTTAAAAGTACACCTGTTCCTACACCCTGTGATTCAGTCGAGATATGTGCCGTTCTTAATACGCGTGAAGGAAAATATCTCATTCTTGTTGCGCAATATAGACCTCCCTTGGATTCTGTCGTACTTGAGTTTCCTGCTGGTCTTATAGATAAGAATGAAACTCCAACGCAGTCGGCCTTACGTGAATTGTTCGAAGAAACTGGATACACTGCAGTGGAAAGTGATATTGTACGTGTGTCCCCAACTATTTGCATTGATCCTGGACTGAGTGACACTTGTTGTTGCTTTATACGAGTTGAAGTTGATGGAACTCGTTTAGAAAATATTTCGCCTAAACAACACTTGGATGAAGGTGAAGATATTGATGTAATTTTAATCCCAATATCCGATGCAAAGAATATTTTAAACTCAGTTAACGAACTAATAAATGAGAAAAGCACAATATATGGAAAGATGACTCTAGATGGAAAGCTATATGCCTTTCTAGAGGCACTTTCACATCCTATAATCTAGTTTTTTAGAAAAAAAAATCAGCAATTAGATATTTACACAAAAAAAATGGTCTACTATGCGTTTATTTATCAGAAGTCACGGAAAAACGCTTCCAAAAAACTCCCTTTTTGTTACTCTCTTTGTAGTACGCGAAAGCAACTTTTTAAATATGCCTCTATACATACTTTTTATATTAGTTGCACTCTTTAATTTTGTCTTTTTAGAAACCTATGCGTATACCCCTGCAACCTATCCCATCAATTGGGAAAATGTTTCCTCTACTCCATTTGAACGCAATTTAAACTCACCCTACCTAGGCGAGTGTGTATGCGATCAAACGTGGGGATTATGCGACCCTAACTGTTGTTGTGACAAAGATTGCAGTGAATTAATCATAAAAAGTTTCCCATATTGCCTGCCTGAACAGTATGGATATCCTGATATAGAATACTGCTATGAAGCTAATGATGCAAGCAGGATAATAAGGGCTAACACGAATAATAAAATTTACGTTAAACACAGAGATACATTTGATGCCACTTGTATAGTGCGTACGAATCACCCCGGCAATCTTTACAGATATTTCAACGTCCCTTCTACAGTTGCAGATCCTAATTTGAGTGATATCACAGATTGGATTACAATTAATAAAAACACAATCTATAAAGTTGGTGAGCCAATGTCACTCTTAAAATTTGCAACCATAAATGGGATATCAGTATATAGAAAATTGGGTACAGTTCAGCTTCCAATACAAGATAAAAATGGAACCTGCTCTTTAGTTGGAAAAAATGTCGGATTTCTTGATGCAGTTAATGGAGCTTCATGCTTGATGTCCGGTCATGAGATATGCCATAGATTTCCTGTCTCGGATTTTGCAAACCTTTTTGTCATACCTTCAGGAGCTGTTTCAGAACCTGAAACATCAAGTACAGGAATTGATGTCCATATTTTTAATGAATCAGGAGCCCAAATTGGGTTTATAGACCCTCATAACACGTCATATGACCCGTCTTTAAATTCTCATGAAGATGAATTGTTCTGTCGTAATGCAGTTGTTAAGGCAGATATCGTCTTTGCTTATGACACAAATTTCTCAGGTAAAATTGTCCACGCCAATATAAGCCTGCATGTGGGTTCTGTTCAACTAAAAAGATTTGTTCCTATGATATTTCAATCAACTTTTGTTGCATCAAACGGAAGTATTCCCGAAAAAATAATCCCTGCACATCCTGGCTATATAGCTGGAGAACCAGTAAGAGCAGGCACATATGTAACGGCTGATAACAAATCCGCAATACTTGAAAGAAAAGGTGGCTTTTCCATCCCAAGTGGTGGGCAGTCGTGTTCCCTTCATAATTATCGAACGGTACAGTTTATGCACTCAGTGCTTAACTCAGGGTGCACTGTGAGTATTTCCGAAAATCAATTAAAGGATTTATGTCAAACTGGTACGAAAAATTTTATACTTGACATGTTAAAAAAATCTAACGATAAAGAGGGAGTGCCTCTTATCAATTACATAGCCCAGACATATGACGCTCTGGCCAATAATACTCTCAGCTGGATTCCAATAAAGGGGTTAGATGAATTACCCAACATATCTGGAACGTACGACCCGGTTACGCGTCAGTGCAGTAGCATCATGGTGGGCATAAAATATGAATTTGTTGTGGCGCGAGCGGGTGTGGAATATAATCCGCAAGATGTTATTGTGGGAGCCTTTGTGAAGCCAATTTATGGTGCATGGATGATTCGTAATAAGACAAACTTCACTGGTGATGGAACTTCTCCCCAAACGATTCGTTTTCTAGCTTTGTTCTCTCGCCACAATCCTGACGCGCGGGCAACTAAAAGACGAAAGGTCGTTGCACCACCTCTTCTCCCAGAGTTGAGTGATTCGATTTTCTACCCGTTTAATGATTAGATGCTTTTACTTCAAAAAAAAAAAGGGTAAAGCTAAAATAAAACGATTAGATTTTTCCTTTGTGAAAAATTTCATTTTAGAGAGTAATTGGGTGGCTAGGCAAACAATAGACGACTTTCACACATAAAAATAACACTTGAAGCAAAATTAAGTTGCTCCCCCTTTGTAATTCAGTGGTAAACCAGATTATGTGTTAAAGAATAATATGAATATCTAAGGCTTTCAATCACTGCCCCTTTTAGTGAGGGTTTCCCACTGTAGATAAGGTACATTTTTAGCGCTTAAATTCTTTAGTATGCTTTTGCGTAGCCGACGTATTTGCCGTGGCGTGTTCCACAACGCACCGGCTGTTTACCCATTCACAAAACCGTTTCATGACACACCATATGACCAAGATCGTGGGCGGTTTGATTCTACTAAAAACATTATAAAGCAAAATTCTTGGCCAGATTGGATGGATCAAGGTGCCGATGGCACTGGCTATGGGATCGGCCTTCATCGTGCCCATCCCTTGTCAAAGCTGCGAGGAAATTTAAGCCGCAATCCAAAGGAAGTTCCGCGAGTTTTAGCTATGATGATTCAGGGAGTGTGGCACAAAAGTGGAACAAAATTGTATTTTAGGGGAGGTAAGCCACCAAATCCGAGTAAACATCCTTACCTAACTGGTGAACCGTGCCCAGTATATGGATGGAAGGTAACAGATCCTTCTGTAATTCGTGAATTCGATTTCCCATATGTAGAACCAGAAAAAATGCGCTATAAGCCATATGTGGCTTTACAGGAACGTAAGATTATGGGAAGCGATGTAGAAGATCCAAACGAAAATTCTTTAACAGTTTCACAGGATGATAGTAGCGCTAAACCTCTTGTGAAACGTCTATTTTTTTGGAAATAACATGAATTAACGACTTGGAGTGCAAAACTCTCGATCATTGGTTTACGTCCACACAGTATGTCCGAATATCTTTATTATCATCTGCTATTGGTCACAAATTCGTGAAATCGTATATTCACCCTTTTGCGTATACGTGTATATTGTCTTTAAGGATTTCTTGTAGGAATTAACGACTGGATGCAAGATCTTCTGAATGTCATAAATGAGTATGGGATCGGCATAAATTCTTCCAAGCATGTAAAACCTCGTCCTCATCAGGCAGCAAGACAGTTAGTTGGAAGCCTTGTCCTGAAAAATAGATTAAATTTGCTATGCGCATCAGTAGTTGCAAGTTTCATGTGCTCAAGAGACATGCTAGTTGTTGTATCCAAAAATACTGTTCAGTGTATCAGCTGCGATGGAAATGATATGAGGCACGAAGCTTCTGCTTCAAATCTATCTTGCTGTGAACTTTCAGCCATCGTGGCTACGCCATCCAAAGCAATTGTTGCAAGTGAAAACGGCATATGCTGTGTCACACCTTCATCCCTGACAATAGAAAAAAGTAGCAGCGACTTTTTAACTCGTGACCAACAGCATCGTATTTTGTGTGTTGCTGCTACTCCAGATGGTGCATATTTTGCAACTAGCGGTGGAGATGCTATCGTTACAGTGTGGTCCTACGAGATGAATCCAATACATTTTCTGTCTGGTCACACGGATTGGGTACGATTTGTGAAGTTTGCTCGGGGATCAAACCCAGCGCTTCAATTGTTCAGCACTGGCGATGATGGTGTTATTCTCCAATGGGATCCATTGGCCGGCTCAGTTATTTCTCGCCTAGATTATACAAGAGGCCAAAGTATTCAGGTCTTCGAAGTCAGTTACAACAGTGGTCTTATTGCAGTTGCCTGTAGTACGCCATTTCTGGCTCTGTATCGATGTCGCTCTGATAACCGTACAAAACGATCGGGTGATAATGTTCTTTTGCTGAAGGAATTAGGCATCATATCAGGTGCGCATGAAACAACGCCAACAGTGGCAAAGTTTACGGAGGATTCGCAGTGGATTGTCAGTGCTGGTGAAGATGAAGTGCTTGCGATTTCATCCGTGGCTGAGCCGAGGAAAATATTTATTTGTCGTGAATTTGTTTCGAAGCGCTATTGCACTACTTTCTTGGGAACATTCAACTGCATTTCCATTCTTTCTGCTCCACCATCTTCATCTGTATTTGTTGTCGTTGTTTGTGCAAGCAATGGCACAGTTGTTCAATGGGTGGTGGACCCGCGCCGAAATCGTACAACATACATTAAAAAACTACAACTACACTTGGGCGTTTTAATTTCAATGGATTTTATCCACGACAGAATTGCAGTTTGATTCACTCCTTGTAGAGAAAGTAGATATCTCTGACGAGAGTCTATTTTCATGATCCCATTTTCGTTGTCGTCTGTTTAATCAATTCTGGAGGATTTTTGTGATACGTTATTTTCAATAAGTTTATATTTCCGTGAAACTAATACATTCATATCCATCATTTTTCTTCATTTAATTTGTTTAACTTAGGTATTACTTTAGAGTGGAGGAGCTTGGGCTTAATGGCGTTGATAGTGACCAGTGAAATCGAACAGGAGGCACAGCGTATTTTAGCTGCTAAAAGTGCATATGAGGTTCTCGAAATCAACCCAAGAGATTTCAACAAGGAGGTCGTACTTAAAAAACATGGAGTCAAAGTTGAAATGTTTAAGCGACTCTTTCGAAATAAGTTCGCGATGCAAGCGAAAGCAAGATTGGATGATGCCAAAATGCGATTGCTGGATGAACGCTTTCGTGTGAAGGAAGATGAAGTACATACTAATGCCCAGCGCGACAAAATAAAGGAAGAAGAGGAAATATATGCTCTAGAAGCAAGAACAAGATTACTGGAGGCCCAAGCAGCTGACGTTTTGCAGGCACAAACTCTCTGATTGGTGAGCGTATCTTAGTGTACACTATTTATTGTTCATTTGTTTGCTTGTATATATATATATATCTATTTATTTATATTGTTTCGTCAAGTTCATTGATTAGATGCCTATATCAATCTCTCTTATTTTACAATGGATCTTATTCTGAGAAGATATTCGCTAGCATTTAATTTTAAAGCGATCTCATATTACATATACTAAGTTCCAGAAAATGCAGCAAAGCTTGATTCCTGGTCACAACAACAACCGCCACCTGTCGGTTGAAGAAATCGAAAATAATATCGGTGGACTTCCGGTAACTGAGAACCGCATTCAGGAAATATTTGATGCTTTGGATGAAGGTCATGCAGGAACTGTGCCGGTCGATGTGGTAAAGGATTTCTACTGCAGCCTGGAGCATTATGGGCTGGAACTGAGCGAAAAAGAAATCGATGGGTTTGTGCGAAGATTCGCAAATACTCATAAGGACTCCCTCACATTCGATGAGTTTGCATGCCTTGTGCTTACTCTCGCGCAGTGGTAACTTATCTCTTCTTTGCATTATATGTATGTTTTAATATAATATTTACTTTAATCTCTATAGGAATATAGTCATTCTATGTATTTAATGTGGGTGAACAAGTTTTTAAGGTGTAAAGGTGCACGTCTTTTTTTTTCTTTGCTATATATGTATGTATATTTATTTTATTATTTACCAATTTTTATGTCTGTTGAATTGTATGATGTTTAAGTCGACGATGCTAGCCGGAAAATATTATAATCGCTTGTTTAAATAAAAATAACACCAGAAGGGCTAGAAATCTGTACCTCATCCTTTTTGAGATTGCTGTCTTTATTAAATGGGAGAAAATAAGTTTACACGTTTTCATACCTTACACCTCTCTTTTGCTTTAAGATTGTGATTTCTCTTCGATTCAAGCAAAAAAAGAAGTCTAAGACGAAATATTTACAATATTGATTCTATTTACTTTTAAAAAAATGCAGCAAAGCCTGATTCCTGGTCACAACAACAACCGCCACCTGTCGGTTGAAGAAATCGAAAATAATATCGGTGGACTTCCGGTAACTGAGAATCGAATTCAGGAAGTCTTCGACGCTTTGGATGAAGGTCATGCGGGAATGGTGTCGGTCGATGTGGTAAAGGATTTCTACTGCAGTCTGGAGCATTACGGCTTAGAACTGAGCGAAAAGGAAGTTCATGCGCTTGTGTGCAAATATGCAAACACCAAGAAAGGCTTCCTCACATATGATGAGTTTGCATGCTTTATTCTTGCCCTAACCCAATGGTAATACTTATGTAAAAAGAAAGATATGTATGTTCTACTTATGTTTATTTGACTCAATGAAAAATATTGTCGAGGAATGAAAAGATGTAGGAAAAAATATCATTTTGAATTTGCCTTCATGAGTATTAATCCAAAAAAGAAAGCATTCTTTCATTCATTATTCTTTATTAATGGCACTTCAACTTTCTATTTAGTCTAATCCTCTAGAACGATTCATGCTTAACTACGACAGCAAGGTTAACACATGTGTTCATTTTTTGTCATCTTTTAAGCATCATTTTGTTTCTAACTGCACGGCATACCTATACGTGTCATGTACATTTAAATAAGGACAACATATTTTGCTATCGATTTCCATCGAGTACGGGTATCATTTGTTTTCCGATAAGACTATCGTTATACGGCACTCCATTGATGTCGCTAATTTATTATAAAGAAACTGATTTCATGCGCCCTTGCCCCGAAACAAAAATCTCAATTTGTACTTCTTGTCCAAATTATACTCCGCTGTGACATTGTAAACGGATTGCGGATATCTCCTCAACGCATAAATCTCTATATTTATGCTGAGAAAGAAGACTCGTTGCGCCTGTTCGACCCACAGACATTGTGAACGTTTGGTAAGTTAGGCTGCTAAAACGCACATTCTATTCATAGAGAAGGGAAATTTCTTTCAAAAAGTATAAGTCCATTTATGATAAAGTTTTAAACGTGATGACAGGTCAATCAAACAAATCGGGAATTCAACTCTGTGATAAATGTACTGGTTTGTGCTAGAAAGCAGAAAATTCCATTCGATTGAGGTATTTTTGTTGGACAAAACGCCCACTTACCATGTATCGGGTGGCTATATTTCAGAAGAGGAGTAATTGAACGCATCATCATATGCTTCCAAGGGGGGGACAGTCAGCACCTGGACTCAGTTTATGTAACTAGGCTAGTGTTGGTTTCCACGTAAGGGTCACCTTCACGGGTGCTGGCGTGTGTTGGATCAAATTGGTACGTTTCTACTGCTACCTACAAGCTGTGAATTGCATCTTTTAACTGTATCCTTATGATGGGAGGTGCTACATAATTTGACTTATCCCCTCCTCCGTCTTTCTTCACACGTGCGTGTTTGCCTCACTGGGACCTTGCAAAAAGGAATTAGTTGTTAGACACACAATAAGCGTTTCGTCACATGCTACTGGACTACTCCACGTGCCTTCTCAGGCTGACGGACCTGGAGCGGGAAAAGCTCCAGCTAGTGGTGGCTGCACTGAAGGTGAGCGAGTACACAGACGACGTCGACGATTTCAGAAGGCCGTATGATACGAAGAGACGAATGGTGAACGCCATGAGGGAGCTGTTTGACATCATCACCGGTTTGGCGGTCGCCTCGGATGTGATCCCGAAATCGACCAAGAATGCCTTGCTAGCGGGAGACACCAAACTCTCAGTTCTGGTGCCGCTGCTGGAGGAATTATTTGAGATTCTGCGGCGGCACAAGCGCCTGAATCCTTTTAGCCACAGGGAGGAATACGGGAAGCTGGTGATGCTTTTGCAGGACGTCCAGAACGGAACCGTGGCTTCCGGCCTAGGCATTCAGAGTAGCCTGGTCATTCCTTGTCGAACGGTTGGGGATGCCCTGAAGGAAATCGGTGCGGAGCAGCTGCTGCGTGACAAGGAGCTGACGGCCGTGGGGTACCTTCGCAAGCGTGGGAAGGAAAAGGAGGACAGAATGAAGGCGTTCATCGCCCAGTACGGCGGGGATGATCCCAGGAAGCGGGATGTGGTGGAGCGCTGTCTGCGCTCGATGGACGATGTTAGCGAATTCCTGCAATCGAACTACAGACCCCTGCGATACCTCACCGAGTGCGTGAGGGACTCGTTTGAGAGCATGGACAGCTCTGATGCCTACAATCTATCGATTGTGGCTGGGCGTGGTGGGGCCCGCTTCTCGCACAATCACAGGACGCAATGTCAGTATGTCAGAGAATCCTTGTATCTATGGGAGACGGTGCAGCGGCGGATCTTCGAGATGTGGGAGGTGGCTGAGGCTGACATGCTGGTGGACAGCAAGGGCCGCTATAACTTCGTGAACACGGGGCAGGGTTACCACCGCCTGTGCTTCGCACCGAAGAGCTACGCCGCGATGTCTGCGTGCGTCCAACACGCGGAGCATCGGATGGGTGGTTGGGTGGGCATCAAGGTCATCCACCTAGGGGATCACGATGTTCCCAACCCGCTCGTGTTTATCGACAAATACACCGTTATTCCGCGCATCGTGCAGCCGATCGTTCACGTGCTGCGCGAGCTGCAGCGTGTGTTTGGGGAGGAGAACGGCGGTGATGACGAGAGGACCGGTGAAAACATCACGTACCCTGGTCTCAAAAAGTTTCTGGAATCTAAGTACAGCAGCTATGAAGTGCTCGAGCTGATGATCTTGTCGGACTTCTTCAAGCACGCCTTTGATGGCTCGGGCGACGATGGTGGTAGCTGCATCGATGGTCGACTCACATCTGCGTGGAATTGGTGCCACGAACTGCATAAGAAACCCTACTACGACGCCTTCGTGCTGTGTGGCTTCAATGGATTCGATTAAATGCGAGTGGCTGTGGAGGAAATGTGAAGGAGAACTCCACAGCGTAGGACTAGGTGCCGTGTGTAAAGTAATAAAATAGGCCCACACTCCATGGTCGGGCATGCACGATCGTTCATGAGGATGCGAGAGTAGTTGGCTTCTTCACTCAGCATTCCGCTGTAACGTCATTTTCTTGTTGTATGTGTGTGTGTGTATCCATGCCCTGCGCGTCATTTTCCCTTCTATTTGTCTGTTTATTTTTTATTCCTTGGGGAAATGTCTGTTAATATGGACTTTTATGTTATACTCATAGTAGGTGTTTGATAATTAAGCTGTAATTTATCTTACTTCCTGATGCTACTGAAAGTGAGAAAGCATGCTTTAAAAGAAATCTTCTTTCCACAAACCAATTAGTGACTAGGTGGAACACCGTAAATATAAAGCTCCCTTAAATGGCAGAGCATGGAAATCGCACACTCGAGTCCTGCTCTGAGAAACGTATCGAGCCCACACAATTGCGTTCTGAAGGACCCGATCCGTCTGACACGTTTAACTACATGATGTGGAGAAGAGTGTTTCTTCGTAGGCACCCCACCTGTTCTACGCAGGCTAGCCCTCCTACCACGAAGGTTAATTCTGCTTCCCGCCATGCGCATCCTACTCATGAGGAGGATCTACTCACTCCGATCGGAAAGGCGCTCCGGCTTGCACTTGAGGAGCAGTTCTCGCCAAACGCCGGGGAGGTGTTGAAGCGATGCCGCGACGAGCCCTTCCCGATGCCACATGGCGAAGCTACCGAAATGCGCGCCCTCCTCCAGACAATTGAGGTGGCTGCGAGGCTCAGCATGGAGCGTCCGACTGACGAAGCGTTGTCGAAATTAATGGCGGGCCTACGACAACAATTCAAATTTCTTTGCGCGAAGAAAGTCGTCGAACTGAAGGAGGGCAAGTTTCCCGGTCTCGTGGTGGTTGTCGAACTCTCAGCGTTCCAGGTGATCCTACGGCGCTGGGATCAGGCCGACTCCCCCGCCAGATGTGCGGCCATACAAGGTGCAATAAACATATGTCAGCTCATTCAAAGTGATGCTTCAGAATTTTGTCAAAAAAACTTAAAGGCGGCATTGAGGGATCCGCAAACGTTAAAGGTTGAGTCAACGCAGCTGCTTATTCGAGCCGTGGTGGCATCCGTTCCTTATGAATTTCCGGACGCCTGTCAGGCGGCTCTTAGCTCGATTAGGGATGCCGATGCAGTGCCCGATGGGAAGCTGAGGCTGCCATCTGTGGAGGATGTGGGTGTAGAGAAAGGTGTGATCACCTTGGATTCATCCACGGACTCCGAAGATGACCCTCGGACGGTTGCAGACGTGGCGCTGAAAGTGGTTTGAAGCTTGTAGATGGGTGGATCTTTCCATATCAAGCTGAAAATGCTCTTGTAGCGTCTATATTGTTATAAAAAGAAATAGAAAGTCCCTCCTCCCCCCTTCTGCAGAGTATGGCACTAAGGTAGAAAGGTTCCACGATCTAACCTGGTCCTGGCGTCGGGACCGCAAAAGATGGTATTTTGCTGAAGTATTTGTCCGTTAATCATAGAAAGGGTGAAAAAACCGGAATCATTGCACTCTTGATTGCTTACGTTTCGTTGTGATAGTGTGTGTTAAGATTGTTTAGAATTTATGGTTTTATGTCGCTTTTTAATGGGAATGTTGTCAGTTTGAGAATAGATATCCAATTATTTCCATTTTGGTTTTGTGTTTTGGTTTAATGAAAACCGCAGATATGCCAGGATAAACGAAATTTTCTCGCCAACAACCAAACCCCTGCACCCACGCTATGCGGTTCAATCGATCAAACACTGCTGTGTCATGTGTAGAGTAACTGATGGGTAAAATATCTTCAGTTTATCTCAAAGATATGACAGAAATTGATGTAGAAGTTCTCAAAATAAGGTCCGAACCCCCCAAGTCATCTCTTTCATGGGTCACTTTTCAAAACACGCTTGATATAGAGAAGCTAGTAAGAAGATTATTCTTCACACTTCGAGTAACTTACTTACGGAGAATGCTAATGGTAAGGTGTTGGCGCACCAGAAATTAGATTAGGGCTATGCAATTAGTATTAAAAAAATGGAAAATATACTGGTTAAGAATCCGTTCATCTCTAAGAGTTAAAGCACAAATAGAGTCAACTGACATAAAAAATTATCGATACCTTTAGGACAAAACGCCCACTTACCATGTATCGGGTGGCTATATTTCAGAAGAGGAGTAATTGAACGCATCATCATATGCTTCCAAGGGGGGGACAGTCAGCACCTGGACTCAGTTTATGTAACTAGGCTAGTGTTGGTTTCCACGTAAGGGTCACCTTCACGGGTGCTGGCGTGTGTTGGATCAAATTGGTACGTTTCTACTGCTACCTACAAGCTGTGAATTGCATCTTTTAACTGTATCCTTATGATGGGAGGTGCTACATAATTTGACTTATCCCCTCCTCCGTCTTTCTTCACACGTGCGTGTTTGCCTCACTGGGACCTTGCAAAAAGGAATTAGTTGTTAGACACACAATAAGCGTTTCGTCACATGCTACTGGACTACTCCACGTGCCTTCTCAGGCTGACGGACCTGGAGCGGGAAAAGCTCCAGCTAGTGGTGGCTGC
>AIHY01000088.1:0-47120 GCA_000331125.1 Phytomonas serpens 9T
GGAGTGCAGACATGTTCACTCCGTTGCTGTCTTTGTATGCGGAATGGTACGCAGAAGGAAGCAAAAGAAGTTTATGAAGAGGTAGAGGACTCACAAACGAGACATTGCCATCATCACTGTGCTCGTTAATTGAGTCAAGGGGAGCGGATAGAAGGATAAAAGCTCTTGAAAATACGGGATCTTTGCAATACAGCGCATGTTATTGAATTCAAAGCACGCGCAAGACTAATAAAGTGAGGCGTTTACTGGAAGTACTGACTTTCAGGTTGTGCTTTTTTTCTCCTCTTCACATTGTACAATATTTATCTTGCAGGGGGCGAGGGTTGCCGAATCAAGTGTATGACGCAAATAGATGATTCTTATTAGACAAATTGGGGTTGTGGCTTCTCGTTGCTCTTTCGTAACATTTTCTCACTTATTTTCCATATAAAGGAAAAATATTATGCAGATTGTAGCGTTGTTTTTCATATCATTGTCCCTGTTTCCCTCCCCCTTCCATTTATTTTCTGTATTTTTTTATTTTTTATGCAAAGATGTACACGGTGTGTTTTTTTAAACTATAAGGCAACTAAAGTTAATAAAAGCTAATAATTTTAATACAACTAGCCATTTGGTAGCGCTGACTAGGACAGTGTGAGTGGTGATACATATATATATTTATATATTAATATATAAAGTAGCCCAGAGATAGCTTCGTATGGAATATGACCTCAAACACTCTTAGTAATGAAACGCTGTATCAAATATTCGAAGCAACACTTTCTCCTGATAAAGTAGTGCGTGAATTTGCTGAGAAAACAATCAATGATTTATCGCTCCAGCATAACGACCTCGTTTTGCATCTTATCCGCTTCTGTTGCGAGCCTGTCTCATTATCAACCAACCTTGGCAGTGCATCAGGAGGCTCACAAGAGCTTCTCCAAAGCCAACAGCGGTCGATTTTGCAGAAGCATAAAAGTATCCAGCTTGCCGCTGCGATTCAGATCCATAATGCATTAGGCCGCAGTGATTGGAATCGAAATACGTACTTCACCGAGGAGGTTAAAGAACACGTCCGTCAGCTGATCATACCAATCCAATGTTTGCCTCATGTTTCTGAGCATGTGCGACGCCAGCTTCTCAAAACCACAAACACGTTAATAACATACGAGTTCCCAGATAGGTGGTCGCAGCTTGTTCCTCATCTGGAGAGCCTCTTGGGTGACTGGACCATCGCTCTACGCGCTGCTGCCGATACCCGCAGCATGTATGCACAGGTGTTGTCGGTGGTTGTGCAGATGAAGGCTGGCCTGGCCATTTTGTACGGCTGCTGTCGTGTATACGAGGATCCTCTTAAGGTTGATGAATCGGCTGTGAACGCATTTACAACTCATCTGGTGCCCTCACTGGCTAGTCTGGCCGAAATTTTGGAGAGTCTATGGTCTCAGGAAGTAGTGCACTGCAGTGCTGCTGACGCACCTCAACTGGCAAGCGCCACGGATGGGAGGGCTTTGGGCCCAGACGGGGAGGTTTATGCTGTGGGAAGTGGGGACTTGCTTCTGGAGCAATCATCCCTTCAGGTTGAGCTTTCTCATGCTCTGCGGCTCGTCTTGAAGTGTTTCTGGTCTCTCTGCCAACAGCGGTGGCCGAAATGTCTTTGTGATATCGATATCTTTCACCGTTTGTGGAACATCTGCTTCAAGAGCCTTACAGAGGTGGCTTACACACACTACCTACCATGGTGCAGGAAGCAACTGCTTCAGCGACGGTATGGAAGTTCCCAGAATCGAGGCACCAACGGGGTGGTGGGAACTTCTTATGAGTGTCATGGCGACCAATTTGAAATCTTCCAGCAGTCATCATTATGGCGCATGCTGAAATGGGTGGGAAACTTCGCGCATAAACTCCTTCAGGATTTCATGGTGCCAAAGAGTTGTGAGAAGCGAGCCCGCGCGGTCGCAACTCTTTTCTGCGAAACTTACTCATCTGACGTTGTGCAAGCCGCGCTGCATCTCGTACGATGGCACTCCTTGACACCAACAGCTGAAGAGTGCCTTTCACAGCCCTATTTTGTGTGGCTGGTAAGCTCAAAGGCGTATATCATGGCACTCGAAACATTAAGCATGGCGGTGAACCATCGACGACTCTATGAAACCATTCTCCATTCTGTTGCAGAGGAACTGATGACAGTGCTGCTCTTTCCTCGTTTGGCGTTCTCTGCTGAAGACACTGAAATGTGGGCGAATAATCCGGAAGAGTACGTGCGGAAGCAAATGAGCCCAACAGGGGATATCTATAATTCCAAGGTTGTCGCTGTCACCACTCTCCTTTCGTTAGTTACGTCGAGTAAGAAGCATATAGACACGGGATTTCTTCCAAAGTTCGCAAATTTCTTGATGAATCAGTTGCAAGTTTATGCACCGCGTGGGTTGCAGACATCGGATGAGGCAGAATACGGCCATGAGGACTGGGAAGCTTCTCGTCGGGTAGATGCGGCACTATTCTGCATCTATCAGTTCAAAAAAGCCTTGCTTGGGATGCAGCTTGGGCACGAGCACCTAGAGAACGTACTAAGCACTTTTGTGGTGCCTGCGATGCAGGGTCGACTTGGCTTCTTGCGTGCTCGAGCGGTACTCGTGCTAAGCTCTTTCTCTGAGAGTATCCAGTGGAGTAGCCCTGAGGCCTACCAGTCTGCCCTTCGCGCAGCGCTTCCGTTGCTGCGTGATCCCGAGACACCGGTTCAGATCCAGGCATGCGTTTGTTTTGCGCGGCTGACATGTCATCCGTATGCCCGTGATGTCGTGACGCCGTGTATTGCTGAGCTCATCCAGAGCTACTTTCAAATTATGCGATTGATGGATAGCGAGTCGGTGGTGCGAACTCTACGTAGGACAATATCGTTTTACCGGGACACTCTCTCGCAATGGGGTCTAGAACTGGCTGATATGGTTGTGAACCATTTTTCGTTCGTGGCTCAAACGTTTTCAAGTAAATATACCCAATTGGCGAGTGATGGTACCGACCACAGCGCGGAAGGGGAGGGAGGGCATGCCATGTCTGGATATTTGGAAGACGAGGGTCTCGCAGACACTCTCATGGCGGCCGATGAGCTTATTGAAACGCTTATCATCATAGTCAAGGTTCTTCCCGGTGGCCCATCAATACAGGAGGGAAAGATGAGTGGCAGCAGAGTTCGGAGCATGTATCCATTAGCACCGTCTGGAGCAGAGATGGATGCGGATCTGTTTGTGCAAATGCAGAAACGTGTCGCGCCGATGCTTTTTTTTATTTTGAGCCATCAGAGCGGAAGCGCCTTTGGCTTCATGAACTCTGCGCTGAATTTGCTGACCACGCTGCTGGCGCGCAGCCCGGGCGTGTCATCAGAAATCTGGCGACTTTTACCCTGTCTGCACCATCTTGTGTGCTGTGCAGGTACCACAGATTACTTCGCAGAGATGCTTGCCCCTATCGATAACTTTATCTCTGTTTCGCCGCAGCTTTTCTTGACAACCCCCATGAACGTTTTATGTGGAGGAGAAGCAAGCGTCCCCCGCTTCACGAACAACAGCAGTTCTGCGTCTGGTGGCGTGGAAGGGGTCGTGCAGGACGTAGGTGGATGGACCCCGGCTCAGCTGCTGCAGGATATGTGCCGTGTTGTGTTGCTCTGCCCAACATCGCACAACCGTGAAACATCGGCCGTTCCTAAACTTTACGATTCATTGCTGCAAAACTACTGGTTTTTGGTCTTCTCTTCTTCTCCTTCAGCATGGGTCTTCTCAACACCGTTTAACTATGGGGAGTCGGCGATTCTTGGGGAGGCTACAGCATCACTGTTCGCAGAATGCGTTGTAAAACCCATCGTACATCAAGTACTTTTCATCCTTGGCAACCGGCCGAAATTGAATTCCACACTTCGAGTACTGTTTTCCAATGTGCTCTTTTCCTGTATCCTGGCTGACGTCAACTCAACGTTGATGGTTTTGAGTCATTCTGAGACCATCTATCCCTTTTTTGAGCAGTATACTCGCCTTGTAGTGAAGCCTTCGTGTGGCTCTGATGCAGCTCCACTCGACAATACTGGTATCACTAAGCGGAAGGCTCAGGGTAGGGCGAGCGATAACAGCATCACACAGGGAATGTGTGCCGATTTGCTGCGCAGTTATGATCGCGCATTGTTCATTTTGGCCTTTTCTCGTTCCATAGGCTTCATGTCTGCCTGCCAAACTTATTATGAACAGCAGCAGCCGCAGCATGGAGGCAACCTGGAAGCGCATGCCTTTTTTGAGGCCGCACTTTTTGCAGTTGTTGAGAGCTGTCTTCTTGAAGAGTTTGCTCGACAGGATCTCGCTGAAAGCGCTCGCGAGATTGCTTTCCACGTGAAACGTTTAAAAAAGTGTCTTGCCAAGATGCAAAGGAATGCAAACAATTCGAAATCCCACCCTCCAGCAGCGACTGTCGAAGCCGCTGCTGCGACTATTGCACATGGTGTTGCGTTTCTGAAAGCACACCATTCTTCTCCGGGTAAAGAGGGCACCGTTGGTAGTGCTGAGGGTGAGGAAGACGGATGGATAGACGAAGAAGACGAAACCAGTGATGAAAACAGTTGCTCTACCACCTCAGACGATATGGAGTATGAGGGTAGCGAGGAAATGCTCGACGACGATGACTTTGAAGATGATGATAACCAAGACACTAGCGTTTTACACTCTCTCTGCGCACAGGCCCAAAGTGCACGTCAGGAGGTTCACAACAGACCCACACCTGAATCTAACAAAAATGGCGTGGCTGATAAGTTTGCAGATGACGCTGGTGATGACGATGATGAGTTTGACAACTTGCTTGATGAAGACGATTTTGAAAGTCCTGTGGATGGAGTAAACCCATGGGGTGTGTTAATGGATAGCATCGTTGCTAATGATGGATTTTCCCCCCAAACGAACAGAAGAACATTGAGGAGTTCAATTGCTCAGCACAATAAAGATAATATTTTTTCTGAGGTCAGAACTGCTGTAGATCTTCTATTTTCGCTACGCGTCCAGTCAGCTGAACTCATCATCAAGTAAATGTGGAGTCGCTTGTGAGGCTGCGATTTTAGTCATCACGTTTCACACCAAATTAATGTAACTGCCTGTTTATTCACATATATTGCACTCGTATTAATGGGTTGCAGTAAAGTGGATGTGTTTGTGAATGGGGAGTGCGGGGTGACCTAATGATTGAATTCTTTCATTTGTGATATTTAAACGTGTAAAGATGCCCTTTTCATAGTTTTAAGTTTCTTCATGGGTTTCCTTGAATTAAGTGGGCATAAGAATACTTAGGATTGCTGGCACCCATAAACAGCATTTATATCTTCATGCATGATATGCTTGTTTAGGTTTAATCGTTTTGAAAAGTGAGTTTACCCTTTTCCCTTTCCTTCGTTTAGGACGTTTTCTCGCTATTCTTGACGTTCCATATTACAGTCACTTTTGTAGGACTTTTTCTTCAGCTTCTGTCTATTATTGTGGTTTTTAGTGCTTTCTGCTACAGCGCATTGAGATTTTTTTGCAATTTCTCATTTGTGCGTTTTCTGGAAACCCCCCTCTGCAAGTCTATTAAATAAGGAACTGTAAAGAAGTGTGGGAGAAGGAAATTCAATACGTAGGCCAGAAAAAGGCATTATCGTGGTGAAGCTGATTCCCTAAAGTGCGTGAAGACCAATCATTATTCCCCATAACAAAAAAATATTGAGCTTAGCGATTTCTTGCTAAAAGTGAAATTTCCTTTTCAGGCGAGGGTATTATGCACTGGTGTAGGTATTTCTTTGTCAGCGTGGCTGTGGTCTTCCTTCTATCGTTCACTGGTGTTATGCTTTCAGAGGTTTTCTTCCCTATTGTGAACAATTCTGTGGCTTTTGGTTTGCTTTTGCTTCTGGTGTTTGTATTTTTATGGATCCAGATGACAATAGGCTTTGTGGCCAGCGTGCTAAAAGACCCTGGCCCTGTTCCACACTGGATGCAGCTTGAGGCCATTGAGGTTTTTGTTGAGCAGGAGGTACAGAACATACTAGACCAGAGCATCGAGGATGAACGTGCGCAGGCCAGCTCTCAGAAGCCGCAAAATCCGATGATTCGGGTTGTATGCACATCTTCTCTTCCTGTTCAGAAGAGGTTGTCCTTCGTGAATCCCTCAGGACTCGAGGGAGGGCAGCCCGAGGTTGGAAACGACGTTGGGGAAGCAGCCACCGAGCACGCGGTTAGGGCGAATTCAATGATGTCCACTGCACAGACGCAACGCATGCAGCAAAATAACCATTATGGCGCCGGATTCACTCGGATGGCAGGCCATAACAAGCATGGAGACCATAAGGATGATGAGAGTGGCGGTGATTTCGATTCGTTTACTGAGGATAATCAGCTGTTAGAAGACCAGAGAAATATCAATCTGACGTGGGATGGTGAGTCTCAGACGCATCGCCGCCGTCGGAGACTCCAACATGGTTTGCCTGTATTGACATTTTCGCAGGTTGCTCGCAACGCCTTGGATGCTCTTCGTAGCGACCCTGCGACAAAATCGCGAGAAGTAAGCTTATTGCTGAATTATTCTCTCCCGTGTAGGATTTGCTCCGTGTACCAGCTCATGGGCACACAGCACTGCAATACTTGTAAGCGCTGCATTAGCCACAAAGATATTCACTTTAGATGGATTGGGCAGTGTGTTGGTGCGGGTAATCATAAATATTTTGTGCTTTTCCTATTTTACTTAGCTCTGTTATTGTTCGAATCATGCGCTGCCACCTTCTATGCGTTGAGCAAAGGCTACACTAGCTTTGTAAAGGACGACGAGGTGAAGGGTATGTTCTTGGTCTATACGCTTTTTGCTAGCATATATTCCATTATCATCCTGATCTTCCTTCAAATGCACCTGCGCACGGTTGGGTGCGGTGATAGCACGCTGGGCCGAATTCGACGTGCGAACCGGGAGAGCGTGGAGCGCTTTGCGCGCCGGATTACTCCGAATGGGCACTACCGGCCGCTGTTTGCGGACGAGCCGGAGACCCCTCCGGGGGCGTTTACCTGGGATCGCCTCCGAACCGCCGTGTTTGGTATCGGACCGTGGTGGGGTTGGTTTCTGCCGAGCCTCTCCCCGAAGCAGGTAACGGAGGAGGAGCGGGAGAGCCTCTTTTGGGTGGCTCTCGGAGAAACAGTGGAACAACAGCTGCGCTCGATAGCGGAGGCATCTCGGCATCCGATTGCCAGTAATGGCGAGGAGGAGGAGACCTCAATTGCTGTTCGAGCCCCGCCAGGGCTGCACAACCAGCGAGTAGTTGGAACCGAAGCGGGTTCCACTCACGTCGCAGCGGCTGCCGGGCATCCGAAGATGAACAACGTGAAGGAAATACCTGCTGATGTTGGCAATGCGACAGCCACTGAGGGAGACGGCGGTGATGGTGGTCGTCGGGTTCCCTTTTTCCTCAAGACCTTTCCGACTCTTACCCAATTTCCGGGCGGTGATGCACGGGATGCCATTGCTCAGCCTTTGCCGCCTTTAGATGCAGTCAATTCGACCCGTCCAGCCGCTGATTCTGGGGATAAACCCCCACCAACGAACGAATCTATTTCTCTGCTATCCAACATCGCCGATTCCGAGCGAAATCGAAGTACCAATGGTGCACCGTGATTTGATGTTAGAAAGCAGCATGATACAATATCGCTTATTTGCATATTTAAGTTTTGTTCGGTCTTGCCTTTAATCGTGTTTGCTATTGTTGCATGACCATGGATGGTTGCAGGGCGTGTTGACCTGAAATGCGATACAAAGATCTCTTGGAAAAGAAAGGCTCGTAGCAAGGAGGGTATACACAATAGAATAATAATTCCACATGAAGGAAGAAAGATAGAGGCTTAAAGGAAATGTAGTAATGGCAAAAAAGACTCCAGTTATCTACTTGCTTACAATTTTTCAACTTTCTATTGACACTCTGGCAGCGCGTGCCGTGGTTGATGCCAGCAGCGATCGCCGAAACCGACAAAGGCATTTATTATTTTTTTTATCTTCACATGTCTGATGACATATCTTGAAATTAATTCTGAAATCTTCAGCGTGTTTTTGAAGAAATTATTATTGCTATTTTTAATTTTGCTGCAACTACACGTATACATTGAATATATCCGATCCCGTCTAGCGACTATTGTATTGCGATTCAAAAAGCTCATAGGTTATGTTATTACGTACGATATGAGGTCTTGAAAGCAGGATATCGCATTTTAACTAATACCATTGAAATTACTGCAAATACAGTGCGCGCTTTCCTTTCCATACATTGATATCATTTCTTGGTTATCCTCCTTCTTTGTGTGCACTAGTGTCGGGAAGAAAAGGTGGGGGAACTACAAACCCTTTACAAAGTGATATCGACTCCTATCAAAATTTCCATTATTATCCTCATTAAAGATTGATAAAAAAAAGATTCCTACCAGAGTGCGAGCTAGCTGGATCCTTGTTCCACATTTTAATTGCCTCAAACACACACCACTTTTCTTTCTCTTATTATCGGCAATGTTGGCTACTCCTGTCGTCAAGGTGTTTCTCACGCAGCCGATACAGAATGTTTCTGCGTCAACCCTCTCTTCTCTAGTGAATGAGTTAAAAGGCGACTTTTTTAAGCTATCGTCGAGCGGTGATGCCGCCGCCAACGACGCCATGCTCCACGATGTCCTAAAACGCCTCATTAGCATCGCAAATAATGATGCCAAAAATACAACAATACGATCCATGGTACTCGAGTGTTTGTACTGGATTTCTCAACACGCAAGCGACGCCGTCCGCCAGGGCCCCTTATTCAATAGTGTTTTACAGCTTAATGAGTCTTTTGAGGCCATGCTTGAGCAGGAAGGTGATACGCTGGAGCTTCAGTATCTCATGCTAAGCGTGTTACTTTTACGTGTCTCAGGGTACGAGCGTCTCAAGGTTGGGGACCTCCTCGGGAACCTCTACCGCGGAGATTCCCGACGCGTGATGACCCTCCTCCTCAAGCTGCTGGAGGATCCTGACTACGAGTGGCCCCTTTGCCATGCTGCTGCACGGTGGATGTTTGAGCTGACAACGCCCGCCTGCTACTTTGATGCGGAGACGCGAGCTGATTGCGTGATCGATGTGTCTGCGTTTCAGGGGAAGCTATCTGTGCTTTTGGAGTATGGTACGACGAGCCGCGCGTTTCACGCGATCTTTGCTGGGATTACGGAGCTGTGGCGTCGGTCCTGGGGTGAGAACGCGGTGCTCGGCGCACTCAGCTCCGACAACACCATCTCCAGCGTGGATGTGTTCACTTCGAATCAGCTTACCACGCTGGCGCAGTGGGCCGCCTTGCTACACTTCGTCTCCGCTAGTATCGAGAATCTCTCAGCGTTCTGCAACCGACCTCAGCTCGTAAAGAGTCTGCAACAGGGATTTTTTCTCGAATCCCAAGCCTTCTTGGCGAACGTGGCGATCCCTTTCACCATGGCAGCCATTCAGGCATGGTCACGCGCCACTAGATGTGGGACCGGCAACTTAGAGAGTTGCAAGCATCCCAAAGGTGATCCTATCCTGCGTGCCGCTATCGAGATATTGCAACTTCTTAGGTTCGCTTTATATAAGCCACCAGGTGTCCCGTCTCCGAGCGATGAACTTCTTCATGCATTGAAAAATCTCGGGCAATATGTGATGCAGCGTGAGGCGGGACTTAGCAAGGACATCAATGGGGTAGCCGTGATTCTTTTGACGGTGGAGTTGCTTTGTAATATCAACGCCAAACGGCAGCGGGTGCTGAGCCATGTTTTCGAGGGGCTTCTGAAAGTAATCGCCTCTGATGAATCGCACCCTTGCCACGTCGTGGGCATGCCATTTGCGAATGTCTTTATCTCACACTTCATAGGCGAGACCTCATCTTACGTCGAAACTCAAAATGAGTCGGTGGAGCTTGTCCAAAACATGTTTTCGAAGCAGAAAAAGGAAAATGAAGAGCTAAGGGAGGCTGTGGATGTTCTGCAAGAGCAACTTGACATTGTGCAAGCGGCGATTATGCAGTTGACACTTGGCCAGGCCTTGGATGAATTCATGCATGTGTTGTCAATGCATTCTCTAACACAGGAAGACCAGCCCATCAGTATCAATGCAAATAGATTTGATCATGTAGCCCAAGGTACTCCTTCCAGTCATTCGCACGGTGGTGGACATCATGTGGAGAGAAAACCACATAAGGTGAAATATCCAGCGAAGTATTGCTGCCAGATGACAGGGAAGTTGATGCGGGAGCCGGTGACATTGAAGAGTGGGTATCACTTTGAGTTCGATGTCCTAAAAAAGGTGATTGACGAGATTGGCCATGTCAACCCCTTAACAGGGGAAATCATCGAAGAGGAGGAGGTGGTGGTAAACGAGGCACTCCAGGAGGAGATTAGTGCATACCGCGTGAGACATGCTGCCCGTTTAGAGTAACCATATAGGGTGTCAAAGGGGAAAAATGCATGTATGTAAGTGTACATATATGCATCTATACGTACAAAACGTTAATTGCTTGAGGAGGAATAATACTATAGGAGTACATGATTTTCAGTAACTACCGCTGAAATTGCTTAGTAGCAACAAGTGAATAAAAATATCGAAGGATATGTCGAGAAAATAAAGTAGCCGAAACCGATTGTATATAAATATGCCTTTCACTAGACCCCGTTCAGGCTTATCCCTTCTAATACTACATATTATCTTTTCTGCCTCTTCTAAAGAGCACGTATGTAAATGGGCTAAATCTTAACAAGTTTAGTCATTGGTTGCACTTGTAAAATCCCTAGTCCTAAGACAAGATATATCAATTTTTTTTGTAAGAAACCATGTTAACGAGCATCAAATGTATTTTTATGCTCTCCTTTTGTTCTTATTACAAAACCCGCTCTTTATTTATGCTTTTTAGGCTCTGTTTGCGTGTCATTCCTATGGATTTTCTATATCCCTCTACACATTTTTGTGAGTATCATTCCTTTTCTCTTTTTGTTCATCGTTATCATCTGACTTTCTATTATTCAATTTTAGCTTACTTCGCTATTTTGAAAAAAAAACACTCAATAGGTTCGATTCGAAATTTCATTTGATTTCTAGGGCCCTACTTAACTTTAAGGAGGGTAGAAGTATATTATCAAGAACTATTTATCAAGCAATTGATTTGAAAAATTGCTCTTTGCATCTATACCCATCAAGCACACTATTATTTCCAAGATGCTGAAGCAGCTTAGATGTTTTACGCCCCCAAATCGTAGTCGCTCTTTCCGATTCTCAATTGTTTTTATGGTGCTTGGCTTTATTTTAGCCGCCACAATGTGCCATGCAATGAATGATGTTTATGTCTTAACGCCCAAACAACACCTCCGTGCAACATCAGGTATCATTTCTCATCACTCTCTTAACCCGCCGCTTCTTCAGAACTATTATGGTGAGAGCGAGCTCACATTCTGGAAGTTTTCGGGCTCCACGGTCATCACCGATTCCTACGTTCGCCTGACCACCGAGAATGGGGGTGATATCGGGCATATATGGAACAAGGAGCCAGTCGACATGGACGCATTTGAGATTGTTCTCGGGTTTCGTGTGTTTTCGTCTAGCGGGAGGAGGACTTTAGCCGATGGTTTTGCACTTTGGATTACTAAAGGCGAACCAGAGCATGGTGGACCTATTTTAGGCCACCCTATGTCCTTCGTTGGTGTTGGTATTCTCTTTGATGATTTTGATAATGATGGGATGAGGGATAACCCAACAGTTGGGGTGCTGTACAATGAGAACGAAGAGGCAAGGAATCGGCGGTACTCTCCAGAGCGAGACTTCAGGGGTGAATACTTGGCCTCCTGCAATTTTGATTACACCAAGGTAACTGGTTCAAGCTTTGCCACCGCACGCATACGGTATGACAAGGGAAATTTGCAAGTGTTTCTCTCGCTTAATGACGAAAAAGACGAACATATGTGCGTGAATCTGAACAACATCAAACTAAGTACCTCCAAGGATCATTATTCTTTAGGTCTGACTTCGCAAACCAGAACTGAAAGCGGTAATCATGATATTGTATTTTTACACGTCAGTCCTCTTTCAGGTACTCAGTACGATAACAATATCCATAAACCCTTGGGCGGGCGTGAAAATACCTGGAATCGAAATCCAGGCAGGGCTCCAGGGAAACCAAAAGCAAATCCGCCTCAGCAACAACAGCCACCTCAGCAACAACAACCACCTCAGCAGCAGCAGCAAAAGGGCATGAATAATGCCAACGCGGACACCATACATTCAGAACGTTTGAAAGAACTCGAGCGCATGGTGGAAGAGCTACGTCGTGCTCAGGAAAATAAATAACTTTGGGAGGAGTATGATGTGTAAAATACTTCTTTTACGTAATAGAACAACTTTGAGGAATGTTTTTCTAACCGGTTTGTACAGTTATGTGTACGCACAGAAATTATCATTTAGCAAAGGATGACATAAATTCTGGGTTTGCACTAAGTCCAGTCCGCTTACATGTACACATCAAATAAAAATAGTATTACTATTTACATACATAAGCTCACGGAGAGCGAAAGAGATGAAGAAAATAGTAGTAATCAAATAAGGCGTACGGCGAAACAAATGCTATGATGAATATCAGAGTGGGAAAAAATGAGCATACTATTTAGAGGATGTATCCCTTTTTCTGCCATAACGGTGTACATATGTGTGATTCTAAACAAAGTCATATAAGCATAAACTATATTTTCGATGTGAAAGTGACACTGATGATGTTATTGAGGGGACAAAAGTAAATAATTTATGCAACTAGCAGTGGAGGAATCAACGAACTATACTATTCTTTCGAATGGTAGTTAGCTCTTGGGAGAGATGCAAGTTAAAAGTCGCATTCATTTGTATTGCCAAGTAGTACCACGTACAGTGCAAGGGGTTATGTAGTGTCTCTGATTAAAACTAGTAAAAAAGCGTACAATTGGCTGTGTGAAGATGACAGTAACTATCATAGCAGAGTAAAGAAGTATTGAAGGGAAAATGTGATGCTTTTTCCCTTATCGTTACCTTGTCGTAAAATACTCAATGCAAGTCTAACTCAATCCATTTTATATTTTCAATGATTGGATAACTTCTAATGCTCTTTCATCACTTTCTTTATTTTCTTACGCGTTTCTTTCTTTCTTTACTGCCTATTCGCCCATCGTTTCACTATATAAGCGTGTGGGATAGGTTCATCATTATTTTTTACTCGTCTCTTCACGAGCGACATTGAAAGTAAGCGAAGATTCGGTTAAGTATAAGTAAATCAAACCAAGGGTAGCGACTGAGCAACAGATACCTTGTAAGAACGAATACATGGCTCGTGGATATAGTGTGAACCGTAGTAAAAGTCAAAGGCCTACATTGCGCCTTAAGCGCGAGCGCACCGTCTCCATTCACAAGCTCCGACAAGAGCTGCAACAGCATGGTGCTTCGAAAGCCGAAGGGCAGTCTAGCAAGCGCCACGAAGGGGCGCGCGCCGACGTCATGGAAGTGAGTGAGAGGCAAGAAAAGGAGAAGCCCTCTACCGGTCTCACGTCACGTGGCCAAACTCCTCACGTCCTCAAGCGCCGGAAAGTAGAGGATGGAGAGGATGCGGATCGCATGAAGCGGCTGCGCTCAGCATCAGCGATGTCTTCACATCTCCGGGCGCGCCTCGCCGTCCTGGAGGCAGATTTGGAGGAAGATATGGAGGCAAGTGAGGACGAAAATGAAACCGTCTTCAAGGCGGATGTTATGGCCAAGTACAAGGCTGCAGGCCAGGTTGTAGACGAGGTGCTTGACGTCGTCTCCCAGGCGTGTGTGGCGGGCGCCAACGTCAAGGAGCTGTGCGACCTCGGCGACGCGGAGATCGCCTCCCGCCTCAAAGGGCTCTTTACGAAGTCGAAGGATGAACAGGGGAAGAAAATTGCAAAGGGTATTTCCTACCCAACTAATATTTCCATTGATGATGTTTTGTGCAATTACTCGCCGTTTCGCGCTGAGGAGGCCGCTGTGCTGCGTGCCGCGCAGGTTGTGAAGATCCATCTTGGTTGTCATATTGACGGCTATCCTGCCAGTGCAGCCCGGACGGTTGTGGTGCCCTACGATCAAGATGTTTCCGCACGATCTCATAACGAAGAGGAAGAGGAAAAAGCTAACGAATCCGCTAAGTCGCGAGGCCCAAAAGGTCAGGCATCTGCCCACGCTAAGGGAAGCCGTGAGCTGCTCAATCGTGAGGCGAGCCACGCGATTGAGGCCGCCCGCGTAGCGCTTCTCGGTCTCACCCACCTCCTCCGTCCGGATGCCCTCAACGCCGATCTCACAGATTTTATAGCAAGCGTCGGTGGGCATTACGATGTCGAGGCCGTTGAGGGGGTTCTGTCGAATCGAACGAAGCGCTGGGTGCTTGATGGCGTAGACTGCATCATCAACCGGCGTATTGTTTCGACAACTCCGCAGCAGGATGTGGTGGATTGCCGAGTTCAGCCCTACCAGGTATGGACACTGGATGTTGCCTTCACCAATAACAACACCTACCGCCTGACGCAAACCCTCGATGCCCCTTCGATCTTCCGTCGGACTCCGGAAGACTTCCCGTGCGACGCTCATGTGAAGCATGCAAACAATGTTTTGCAAGAAATCACCAATCGCCACTTCTGCTTTCCCTTCCACTTCAAGTCCTTGGCGGAGCCTCTGAAGGCTAAAATGGGGATCAACGTCTTGGTCCGGCACGGTGCCATGGACCCCTTCCCATGCCTGCGGGCAAAAGGTGGACGCTGCATCACGGCGCGCTTTTCTGCGACGGTTGCAGTGACGAAGAAGCGGATTACGGTGCTCTGTGGGTTGCCGCCGGCGCAATCACCTCTTGCGAAGGATCCGGCGCTGCGCCCGAAGGAGATGACCGAAGCGATGACGAGGATTCTTTCATCGTCGATGGTGCTTGCGCACGGTTTGAATGAAGTCAATAATAAGAATGATAATGCAGCGGATAGTGAGATGTGATATAGGATAAGAACAGATAAACGGGGGGAAGGGAGCGCATAGCAGTCTTTTGTGTGTGTGCGTCCCATACCGCGTCAATCTTTTCAGTTCCAAGGGAAACTCCGAGTGCAGCCCCTTTGAAATGCCGGTGAGGCGAGGCGCGGGCTATTTTGAACGTCGATGGAAGCTAGATAAATGGACATTAGTTAATGCATAAATGCGTTTAAATTTTTCCCCTATAAATGGGATATATTACTAACTTTATGACAATGCGTGCATAGTTAGCAAGCGCACTTTTGCATCGTCTTCGACTTACCCATTTTTTAGAATATGCGTATAGCCATACTTTATATCTATATCCCTTTTTCCACCCCGCGTTCAGTATTTTCCCCTTTCCCAACTACACGTATAGCGCTTAGCATTTGCACTATACCTCACCAATACAACATTATTTATTTCATTAATTTCCAAAGGGGGTTAAAGCAGCACGTTTGGCTAGATCAAAGTTCCGAGAAAAACGAAATTCAAAGACCAAGATAAAACGACATTAAAAAGTTCTTATTGTTTGCTGCTGTCAATAGCCCCCACCCTCTCCACTCCCCCGATCAACCTCCCTCCATCACACCATTTGTGCAGAAGTTTAGGCTGGCGTTTGTTTAGGCCTCACGAAAAGTCGCATTTTTCGAGGGCATTTTTACTTTACAAACTTGAAATCCCCAAATAAAATAGCCCACATAGATTCACAGACATTTTTAACAGTCTTACGGACAAAAGGGGTGTCCACATTGTTTTTATTAGCACATATATTATTTATTTATTTTAATTTCATAGAAATCAAATAAAACACACGACTTACATTCCCAAGCATTTACCCATTTCATTTGGCATATACCTAGAATACACCTTTGGAATGAGTTCAAATTTTGCAGGGAAAAAAAAATCGAATGCGAAGGTGTCATCGCGGATGGCTTCGTCCTCTCGATCTGGAAATGCGGCCAATAGGGAGCGTGCTGCGAATATCGATCGCCGCAGTACCAATGGTGGCAATACCAAGAACATGAAGCACCAAGGCATGTCAATGTTAGCCGAGCCGAATGAAGGCCAGTACCTGGTGCAGCAACCTGGCGACATGTCCACCATGGGAGCGACTGCATTTCAGCCGCATATCACCGAAATGGCCCCCACAACGGGTGAATACCCTGCTACACAGTCTGAGTTTAACTTCGATTTTATGACATCAGGCTGTGTAGCGGGAGTTAACTCCAGTAATCGTCATTCTGCTCAGCAGCAGCAACAGCAGCAGGCACAGCGGACATCGTGGCTACATTCTCAAACAATGAATTCTACAATTCCACAATCCACCCACAGTAGCGTAACCGCTGCCAGAGGAAGCACCAACCCCGTTTGTTCTCGCCACTCTGTTTCCGCTACTGCACAACAACGGTACGCAACCTTTCAAAACCTAGCTGCCACCAACGAGACTGCACCATCTTCAGCATATTCTGCATTAGCGCAGCCTGTATACGGACCCTCGGTCGCTACGAAGCACTCCCAGTTTATTGATGTCATTACGAACACGGGCTACATGTCGCCTTTTGAGTTACCCGAGCGCACTACTACTTTGCCGGTGAACGCGTCGGCACCTACCGACGCGTTGTCTTCGGTGGCGAGAGAGGGAGGCTACATTACTAGCCTTGAACGAATTAGCATCAACGAGAGCTTGGAGGAACCTTCAGCGGCGATTGCTTTGCACAATAGCATCTCCAGTTCAGGTGCACAGCGGGCGTGTTGTTATCCAAACTCGCAGCAGCTGCTGTCGGCCGTAGCGTCTGCCCCACGGGTGGCGCTGTCGCCGCAGCCGAGTATGCAATTACGACAAACCCGGCAGCAGCGATCTAACCAGGGTAGTGGGAGTATGGTCTCCACGAACAGGGAGGAGTCCATGGCCGCCGAGGAGAAGGATAATCACTTTTCTACGCAGACCGAAGTACCGTCGACCCGCTCGCTATCTCCGCATCCCGCACCCAGGCGTAGAGGTGCCGGCGCGGTGACCGGGGAAACGGCATCCGGCCTCGCCATGGAGAGCACCCCCTTAAATCAAATTACGAAGCTTCGTGCAGCTTCCCACCAACAACACACGAACGCATCGATGTTCTCTTCTTTGATGGGCATGACCGCGTCCACAAAGGCGGTGGGAACGCCCATGCCTCGCGATGCGCACTTCACGCATCATTCCCATCCCGATGGTGATGAGGACGATGTCAAAGCGTGTTTGAATTCGAAGCTCGTGACCCCGCAGACGCGGGAAATACACATCTTACCGGAAGACAACAACTCCAGCGCCGGCGCGGCACCCACCCCCATGCAGGTTCAGGGTCTTCTCACGGAGCCGAACCCCAATGTGGGTAACCTTGGCCCTACCAAGAAGTCGGTATCCGCCTCCGCGACGCATATAAACGGGGTTATGCAAAAGCTGCTTCACCATATTCAAATGAATAGACCGTTCGAGCATAAGTCGGCAACCAACCCTACTTATGCTCCGGCGTTTTCCAAGGGAGAAGAGGGGGCGTCATCATTCGCATCCACCAACTTTATCACCGGCGCTGCTTGTTCGGGATCAAATCAAAATATTGGGAATGACAACAACCAAGGGGACTTTGCGTCGAGGTTTAACACGGAATCAAACCTTGCCTCAACCGTGGAGCTCAACGGACCGAGGTCGCAGCGCGGCAGATCTCGTCCAGGCAAGGAAAGTCGACAGTCGCAAAAGCAAAAGCATCAGCGCGAAAAGAAAGCGGCATTGTCGCCGGATGCCACTCTTACGGCTTCCTCTCCGACGCGACAGGAGGGCACCCCGACGAACGAAACACCCGAGCACGAAGTAACCCTCCCCGAGTGGACGGCGAAACGGGAGAACGGCCGAAGCGGCAAGCGGGGAAGCGACGCGAACTCGAACCTGGTCGTCAGTCGATCCCTTCAGCCTTCCTTGATGGCCTCGATCGGCACGTCCGCCGCCTCACCGCGCCCGTCGGAGCCGCAGCGGCCCTTGTCTGGGGGCCAGGAGAAGTCGTCCTCGCCGGCGACGACGGCGTCGTCGTCGCGGACCTCCACCGCGGTGGGAGGGGGGGAGCCCCGGGTGTATTCCATCCTCCTGGAGGGCCATATGGGGCAACGCGCGACCGCCCTGTCGAACGTCCCCTTTGCGCGGGACGCCTGCGTGCTCTTTGAGGGGGACCGCGGGGTGGATATGGGGTGCGTCGTCCAGTGCGAGGCGGCGGACGAGAAGCTCGGCGGCAGCACCAGGGAGGCCGACCTCCGGGCCGGGAATGACAGAACCAAGAAAAAGCTCACACACTCCCTGCCGCTCGTCCTGCGCGTCGCGACCCAGGAGGAGCAGAACGACTGGCTGCACACGCAGGTGGAGGAGGCGCAGCGGGCGATCCAGCCCTGTCGGGAGGCCGTCGAGAGCCTCCGCCTCCCGCTCACCATCGTCAACGCGGTGTACCAATTCAATCGCGAGAAGCTCACGTTTTACTACGAAAGCGACACCCGCGTGGACTTCCGACAGCTCTTGCAGATGATGTTCGCAAGGTTTTACTGCCGCATCTGGATGGAGCGCGCTACCCCAATGCCTGCCACTGCCGCGGTCGGAGATGGTGCCAATTAAGAAAAGCGTCGCACCAGTTGTAGCAGCTAACCTGGATGGGGTTTCCTTTTTTATTTTTTACTTTTTCCCAATTTCATGTTATAGATAGTTACATGTATATTATTTTTCCGATTAGATTTATTGGTACTTTCATATCATTGTTTTTAACTCTATTTAAGCATAGATAGGGACCATGGGAGCGGGTTTGTACTGCTATATGCTCCACTGGACTTATTTACTTTACGAAGATCATTCTTCTTTTCACTTCCTCGGATTCAACGGTGAGAGCGAACGACATTCGATTGTCAAGAGTGGTTCACCTCACCTAGTTGATCGATTAATAGTAATTTTTTTTTTCCATCTTTTTACTTGCGGAGCCGCTACAGTGCTGGATTTGAAGATTTCGCACTTTCGACGCCATTCCCAATACTATACTCGTCGTTTAGGGAAAAGGAATATGGTGGTGCGGAGGTAAACTTATTGCGATATCTTGGCTTCAATATTTTTCAAAAAAAAAATTGTAATCTTCTCCATTGTGTGTTTTCCAAACTATATTTAATGACAATGCATAGACTAAGACACTTTGTGAACATATTTTATTTCGCAAAACTACTCATTGGAGTCTTTTCGCGCTATTTCATAGATGCGTCTAAATTAAAGGATAAATTATGGAAGGACTCGATAAACCAAATGCGAAAATTATGCAACAACATCAGAGACATAACTTCCTTTGTTGTAAAGTGCGGGGAAGGGAAAAAGTCCAGTATAAACAAAGCAAGTGATCCTATGCACTAATCACAATAGAGACCATTTGGGGTTTACTTATCATTTTTTTGTCCGATGTCAAACACACAAGCACATTTTGCGCATGTTTCCGTTACTTCTTGCTTAATGAAAATGATAAGAATGCCATGCAGCTTTCCACACTTGTCTTTTCCTTTGCTTTTTGCTGGTTATATGGGTGTTGAATCCCTTCCGAAGCAATCTTTCCTTTCGCTAGAGCTCCACAACAACCTTTCCAATATTTTTTCGTGCATACATGTGGTCAATCGCATCATAGACCCTTTCAATGCCTTTAAATTCTGTCGGGTCGACAAAGCTTTTAATGACGCCTTGGTCATAAAGTCCACACAACTCATTCAGGCTCTTGGTTAGATACTTGGTAAAATGCGGCAGGAAGAAGGTATGCAGCGTGGCGCTATGTGACAGCAATGCAAGGCTCAGAACGTTTGATTTTCCCTGTGTATGGACCTCCTTTTCGTCCGTGTAATTTACCGTGCTACCAATGGATAGAATGCGACCTCGAAACGCCATGGCTTTGACGACCATCTCAAGCACGTCGCCACCTACGGATTCGTACGCGATATTGGCGCCGTGCGGGAACACTCGATACACGGCATCCGCCATGCTGCGTTCTGCGGTGTAGTCGATCACGGCATCACAATTTAACGACGTGGTGAGGAACTCCGCCTTGCGCGGTGAAGAACACATCCCGACGACCGTGCAGCCGTACACGTTTTTGAGGAGTTGAACCGCGAATTGCCCTGTTCCGCCCGAGGCAGCCGTCACCACGGCGCGCTCACCTTTATGAGGTTTTAAGACCTCCCTCAACGCGATCAACGCGGTCGCCCCGCTCAGGCTCAACGGTAGATAGCCCACTTTCAGGGACGGCACCTTTCTTGCATGGCGAGAGGGGACAACCTGATATTCGGAGAATGCGCCGTAGCTTTGCGTGGCAACCGCGTCGCCTGGGACGATGCCTTTGACGTTTTCCCCGACAGCGACGACCTCACCGAGTGCCTCGAGGCCACAATCGAATGGAGGAATCACACCCGGCTGATATACGCCTGCCGTAAAGTTAATGTCGCTCGCGTTGATACCCACAAACGCATTTCGGACGAGCACCTCCGTTCCCTTGAGTTCGTTGGGCAGCACAGCCTCCACAATGGAAGTGGCCTCTCGAAAGTTCTTGGAGAGTTTGTTGACAACAATTTTCTTGAACTTATGCCCCGCTAACATCGGTATGCTTGATTTCCTATGTTGCGACTTTTATTTAGGGTATTGTACGCGTGCCTAGTGCAAACAGAGAAAAAGAAAGGACCCGCACGATAGGATGTGGGACGGAAAGGAGTAAAGATGCATAGGTGCAAAATAAGTGTAGGAATGATGCATTTTGGCCTTTGAACGAGATCGATCAACAGTTTTAGCTCTTATTGGAGATAGCCACTATAAATGTCTTTGGTGAATTTATTACGATTACACGTGAATATATATATATATTTCAATAGGTTTACGATACAGTAAAGATGTATGATCACGATGGATCATTGAAGCATTCAGCGAAATATTTCATGTAGAAGGGGGTCTTCCCAGGTTAAGGACGAGAGTTCACACTATCGTTGTCTGGTGATTTTTTGTCTAGACTGGCCTCTCGTCAACACATTCTAGCAGCTGTCGTACACGTTTGGCGGCTTCAGCTTGCGATTTTCCCAATTTCTCCCATTCCGCGAGTGCGTTTTCTGTATCTACCAAGGAGCTGGGCGCCTGTTCCTCCAGCTCATCGAGAGCCTCCAGGAGCATGTCATCCTGAGCCGTTTCCTTCTTTGCAATCGCATCTCGCCACTGGGTAAATATTTCATTCTGGTCGTCGGGATGGTTGTTGCGATATGTCTCATAGGACACCTCCAGTCTCTGGAATACCGGCCCAATCGCGGGTGGTATTAGATTGACGAAAGGAGCGTATTCTTTATTATTTTTGATAAGCTCGACTATCTCCTCCGTAGCAGCAGCATGGAACTTCTGTACCACAACAGATGGCTCGGCACGCCCTTGGAACCATTTGTCTTGGGCGCGTTTGATGATTACACCTCCTGCATCGAGGATGAGGTTAGATAGTTCTCCCAACCATTGTGCATCATCTGTCGGTTCAACATCTTGAATAATTTTCTGTAGCTTGTAAATGATATATTTAAACACATTTCTAAGCTCCGAGGTGATGCACTCCCGTTCCGCCTCACAGGGGGCTAATTCTTTTAGCATCTCCAACACATGCTTCGACATCATCAGATGTGAAATCAAAAAGTCACCTTCTAAGTCTGCCATCGCTTGTAGGCGGGTCTCATTGTCGYCCCGACTTGACTCTGAGTTATTAGGGATTGGGAAATGCTGAACGAGGCGCTCATCAAGTCTTTTGCGTAGGTCTTTGCGTTTGTTTATAAAAAAGCTCATATTACCAGCAGTCATACTCAAAATATCCATCAAAGACAGTTCGCCCATAAGATGGTAAAGTTCCGCCTCGAAGAACGACGGTACTTGGACGGGTGTAGGGCTCTGCACCTCTTCTGAGCGCTGCTGCGGGTGCGAGACGTTGGGACAATGAATTTCGACCTTGGGGATGCTTAGTGTGCAGGATCCGTGGCTTTGATTAATCTGTTGAATCGTCTTGCTGAGGCGCTCTGGCAAGAGATCTAGTTCGGCAAGATTGCAGTGAATGTGCAGATAAACACCAACGACAGGCACCTGTGGCTGGGCAGGAGTCGCGGCTTCTTTCTGTGCTTTGCTATTACTGCTGTTGATGCTGTCGTCTGACGAATGGCGGCTGGACACGGTTATGTGTGTTTCGTCAGATGTGCTTGGTTCATCGTGCGATGTCGTAGCGTGAAATGGGGTGGTTCCATACGAAGGTGGAGGGGCCCCTGTGTTAGTGTGGATAGTAACGCCCTGAGTGCTGCTGACATTGATGCTTTGCACAGTCGATTGCTCTGCTTTCCCGTTTGTCGCTTCTACGGCGCGGATCACCAGATGTATGGTGGAGTTCTCACTTATGTTGTATTCACTGAGGGATCGCTCATTCTGAAGAATTCGGCCGCAAAACATAAGTCGGATTCCAACGTCGTTTTCGATATTTAAGCGTGCTGCGAGTTCACGGCGAAGCGAGGCCACCTTTTGATCGGGGCTGACTTCGAACCCATTGATGCAGTGTTGCTGAGGGCCCAAAATTTTGATTAACATGCTCTTGAAATCAGCCAATGCAATTAATAACAAGATTTATAGAACAGAATTAAATAATGGAGCAATCTGTTAGGAATGAAAGAAAAGAGATTCGTAATTTTCAAATTCTACGGAACTAAAGTGGGGTGAAAGCTAACCAAAATGAAATTCAATACATTCGCACGGTTAACGTGTATGCAAGCGGAAAATATGGATAACAAGAATATGCAATAGAGAAAAATTAGCAAGAAACTAAACGAAATGAAACTATCAGAGAGACATGTGCTGAAATAGAGGCAAACGCCTGTGAAATTAACCATTTTTGAGGGTTTCAACAATGCCAGGCTCCATCTTGTTGGCAAGCGTCTAGCGCAGAACACTATCAAGCTGAGGATCTCACCATTTCAATTCATTGAACCGGCTTGGCCGGTTTGTCAACAACCTGCTCTGTAAAAACGTTTCAGGGTTGACAAAGATCCATAGCTTCATTCAAGAGTCAAACATGAGATAAACGCATCATCAGGAGTCATTTTATTACGAAGCACTGGCGTTGAGGATAAAAAATGCGATACTTGCCATAAATCTGCTGCCACCGCAGCACGCATTGTATCCACATTCAAGCCCCCTCCAAAACCCAGACGTGAAGTACTGAACCTTTAGTATGACGTCAGCATTTGACTTTCACTGGCTTTTTAAAAATACACGGCAAAGCTTATAATAAACAGTAGCAGTGGGGAGTACTCGGTACGAGGAAAACAGTATCCCTGAATTTAAGCATTGTTTTGATGGTGCTCATGGATATGGCGTGCACATTCATGTCGTCGTCAGTGTGCCGCTATAATGGTGTTTACTCCATTCAATCGAGTCGTAACTACATCGTATAAGTGGCAAACACAGTCCCATTCGCACGCCAATAAGCTTTGACGAAAGGCGAAAAATGAGCCCCGAGTAGAAGAATCGTATCCTCATGTTTTCGTCACCATAAACCGCGCAAAGGTTGGCCTAACATGGGATGGCAAGGGTCTCGATCACACTCTCACACGCTTGGATGGGTGCACAGGCGCACTTGACGGAGTGGCAGAGAGCTTCGAGCCTTGTCAAGTCCCCAAGGCATCTAGGTGGCAACGGGGCAAGTCGCCATTGTAGTCTGAACGATGACGCAGCGGTGGAATGGAAAATTAGCGGTCCATACCTTCTGCTCGTGTTCTCTTGAAGTTCCATAAAATTATTCACCGCTGAAAACTCAATAAACGCAAAAATGCCACCGATGCGCCACAAAAGAACCTAGGGAAATGACTCATACAAAGACCATCATCCTTACCAGAGCGTCTATAAACCCCCGCAAGAGGTTTCTCGCTATGCGTTTCTTCGGGCTGCTGGCAAGCTCACATCGGAATGTTAGCCGCAGACAGCAGCATTGTATGTACGACATCCCAGCCCTAAGCAAGCTATCTCATTGGTGCTATTTAGGACAGGACCGTAAACGAGGACCCCCGCCTCCCCTCTCTTCCTTCCCTTTCCTCAGCCTAGGCGTCTTTCAATAGAAACACTAAAAAAAACTATTGTCGCCATTACCAGGAAAAAAATTCCAAAGTATTTTTCTTGAGGTTTTGTTATACTCCATAGAGAACTATGGTAGTGACATGCTGCTGCTAATGATATTAGAACGAAAAAAGCGTGGACGAGATAATATCAAACATGGGCGTGGTCCATTTATGAGACTCAAAAGGAGAAATAGAAGTGATATTTTAATATTGTACTAGGATTTATGATCTGCTCAACAACTTGTCTTAAACAATGGGAAAAAATTTTATAAGAAGCAAATGTGTATAAAATTACCTACATTTTTGAGAGCGGATGTGCAACCTAGGCTGACACAAGAGGATATCTCTTCTTCAGCACCTTCAACCTTTCCGCACTTTATTTATCTACTTTGGCATATTTCGATTTCATTATGCTTGTGGAGCTTCCTCCGCGCGTTGCTTCAACAGCTGCAACTCCTGCACGAAGGCAGGAAGTAATTCTTTAGGTAAGGAATGCCCCATACCGTGAAAGAGAACCACCTTCGAATCCTTAATCAATTCCCCCAAGTGTATACCATTTTTATATGGCACCAAGCTATCCTTCAGCCCGTGAATAATCAAAGTCGGGACGCCACGTAGCTCTTTGAGAGCTATATCACGCCTCGATGAGCGTATAATCGCCCACAACTGGCGATTGACACCGTCTCGGTAATCCATCATCCTTTCATTGACAGAGCGAGTGAGCTTAGCCCATTCGTTCTCATCGAATGGGAAATCGCCGAAGTTCATCCTCAGTGTTTTTATTTTGAATTCTACGACATCTTCCAAGGTCTCGCTTTTGGGTTTATCAAACACGAGAGATAGACCCTGTGTGGGGGATGGTTGCACAACTTCGGGGCCGCCGCAATGGGAGAAAACGATCGTCAAGCTCAACACGCGCTCTGGTTGGTAAATTGCAACGCGCTGGGCGATCATTCCACCCATAGAAATGCCCAAGATATGGGCCTTTTGGATCCCAATCGAGGTGAGCAGGTTCAGTGCGTCGAGCGCCATCTCCTCAATACGGTAGGGCGGCTCTCCCTCACCGAACGATAAGCAGCCGGGAATGATGACGCGAGCTTTCAAAAATGTGGGAAAACCATCCAGATGCGTGGAGAGGCCATAATCACGGTTGTCAAAGCGCACGACATAGAGTCCAATGCCCGTCAGCCGCTCGCAGAATTCAAGTGGAAAGGTGTAACATGTCGAGCTAAGCCCGCAGATTAGTAATATACATGGATCTTTTGGGTTGCCAAATGTTTGGTAGCATATCGTGATATCGCGTTTTGTGCGATGACAACGACCGATGTAGACAAATTTATCTTCTGGTGTCGGCTTGCCACCCGGGGGCGGCACGGGCTCCTTCACCTGAGGATCTTTAAAGTACGTTACTTGATCGTTCACGGTCATCCTGGGTTTAACTCAGATACTGTTTATAAAGCTTTCAGAGGAGACTTTTGAGAGTTTCTTCAAAAAGTATTTATTCTTTGCCCGTTATAGCCAATTCAGTAGTAACAAAGAAGAAAAGAATAATGTGTAACTAAAAGTAGCAAAAGCGAACGGAAACTTTCTGTCCATTAGCCTTCATTATTTCACCTTGTTCCCTCATGTATACACGTGTAATCATGTGAAAGGATTGTGGGGATTGATTCTTTTTGTTGTTGCTGTTGTTCTTGTTGTTATTGTTTGTAGGAATCAATCTAAATCGTAATCATATTTAAATCGAGCGGCGATGGACTTCAGGTCATCAATGCGTTCCTGAACATCGTCGTTGAGCCAATCCAGCTCGTTCAGCAGCTTTTCTGCATCGCGTATCATCAGCTCTCCAAGGTTGAGCTGATACATCATGGACAGACTGCCATAATCAACCGCGTAGCGTATCCGCCGCTCCCCCATTGTAAGGCGATTTATGATATAGCGTAGTTGCAACGTTGCGGGCAGCGTACGGAACTCCTCAAGTGGGGCTTCTTCGTCTTCAGACCATCGTGGGAACAACTCCGAGTGTTGTCTACGGCAGAGCTCCTCCTGAGCTTCGCTGTTAACGGCCTCACGGAACCGTTCGCGCATCCCTTGCTCATATTGATTACGACCAAAAAAGGCGTTTTCCCATTTCTTGATTATTCCACGTCGCTCGCGCGAGGTCGCCGTACCACTTCCTTCCTCATTGCCCTCTTTGGATCTGTAATGAGCATTCCCACTGCTGCATTCCTCTCCTTCAGCATCCGCTGAGGAGGTGTGAGCTCGACTTTTGCCTTCGTAGTTCTCATCACCCGGGTAGTCAGCACCTTGCCCACTACCTTCATCAAATTTGCCGGCATGGTAAGATTTTCCGTACGAAAATGGGTTTGATGCGTTCGAGGAACTTGAGGCTTCCCCCGGGGAAGGGTTCTCATCCGCCCCGCCCACGCGGCCATGGGAATATTCCAGCCCTGTGAAACTGTGGTAGGGAGGCAGCATCAATAGAGGGAGAGGGAACAGCCTCCTAGACGAGAACAGGGATGCCGTGGATCGCTTTCGCAACGCGGGGAAAAGATATAAGGGCGAGCATGGGGCGCGACATAAAAAGGATGAGCACATCAGCCAAATAGTGAAGCAAATCAAATCGTACTTCTTTACCCTTGACGAGAGATTCCGAAAAAATATGGTGCACACGCAAGCCAATATTAAAGTTTGGGGTAGCCAAAAGCATTATATTCCATAAAGTTCAGATGAGGTATAGAGAAAGTGGGAGTAGTCAATAGGATCCTAACGAGGAGCCACAACCCCGCAAAAATCACAAAGAAGTGAACAGAAAGCCAAAAAGGGATCTCATCAAGAATCACATAGCTCCTAAAAAAGCTCAACTTCCCTCGAAGCATACACAAACTCATCTGTCGCGGCATAAATAAGCAAGTAATCACCCCGAGAAAGGCCGCGTTGATATCCCACTTTCCAGTCCTTACTTATACTACACGCTGTGGGGAAGTAATGACGTGGCGTCGTCCCCTGCAAATTCTCCAGTGCTAATGTCCTTCTCGTCCACACCGTTGATCAAGTCTGTCGCCGGGATCACATGCACGATATCCCCGGTAACAGAGAAGAACACAAAGGCAGAGCAGGAGCCATCCGAGTCATTCATCTCGTGGTAAACGATCCGGTACTTCAAAATAGCATTCCCACCCATGACGGCGACCAGACTCTGCATTAAACATCGTATTTCGAACTCCACGTGGTGATAGAAACTCCCCAGCTGCGCGCCTCGATAGATGTCGTTGGCTTGTCGAATGAAGTGCTGTGAGAGACGTCCGAGATACCGCACGACGACCTTGCCGGGTACGAAATCGAGCGGCGTACAATGCACCGTAAAGATGAGCTCATCAAGCGCGTCGAGCGCAGGTGGGAGCCGCTCCGTGGGCTTGTGATAATGCGCTCCAGGCGCTTCCCCCTTCGGGTCTCCTCGCTCGCCTTTTGCTTTACGAGACTTAACGAATCGGCTGGATTTGAAGTTGCGATAGTTGCCGGAGTAGCTATTCGACAGATTGGCCGCCTGTTTGGTCCGTTCGATCATACTATGAAGGGAGCTCTTCGTTGCGGACCAGAGGGACTGCCAACGACCGACGACTGTATTCGATCGGGTGGGTTTGCGCATGCGGTAGTCCGTATAGGTGGTGATGTTGTTTTTGTTGTGGGGGTTGTCAGCCCCATTACAGCCCGCACTGGGCAGGCCGTCCGCGGTGGTAGTGTCGTTCGCGCCGGACGTCCACGCCCGCAGCGGCGGCACCTCGAAGCGATAGCTGTTCAGCATGTACGTAAGGCTAAACGGGGCGTTGCAGGACGCGAAGAGCTGCCGGTAGAGTGCGTAAAGCAGACGTGTCTGGTCGATGCTCAGGGCGTCGTTAGAAGGGCGTCGCTCGGTTTGTTTGGCGATGGGATCGCCAACAGCTACCGTCTTGAATCCAGCTGGTGGAATTCGCTGCGGCGGCATCTCATGATCATGGGACGTGTTGAGGTCCGTAGGAGTAATGGGGAAGGCCCGGTCCGAAAACTCATCCAGCACGATGTTCGTTCTGCTGCAGTCCATGACGGTGGCAGCTAAGCTTCGCAACGTGGCTGTCGCCAGCGCACTATCGACAGCACGACCTCCCCGACTCTTCTGATGATGACCATTGGTTTCACATAAAAGCCCCAGGTTGCTATGCCGCAGACACTCACGAAAGGCTTGGTTCTCCAGACGAAGGAGGCGTCCCCACCCAGCAGCGCTTCCCTTATCCCCCATCATCCTCGCCGCCTGGTTCGTCAGCACACAGCCCTCCAAGCGGAGGTGCAGATCACCCAAGTTTGGCTCAAACAGAAACCCAATCTTGAACTCAAACACACGCACGATACCACTAGACAGACTCGGTACCAGGTCCCTGATATCCTTTCCTTCGCCTTTTGCAGCGCTAGGGTGCGCTTGCTCGGCTATTTGAAAGGCCCCTTGTTGCCAGGCGTGGCAACCCATGGCGACGACGAATGCGCGTTTCGCATCCGCGCAGCATTCGTTAAGTCGGCGTGTGTTTAACTCATCAACGGCGTAGCGTCGATGCACGGTTACGTACTCTTGCGTATCGAACCAGTTCACTTGCTCTGGGAGGTATGGCACGGTCAGCAGGAGGCTGTCCTCAAAGGTTGACATACGATCCATGCCAAGCATCATGTCCGCCTCATCCTCGTCGTCGATTTTGATTACAAAATCACTAACACGGCTGCCCGCAAGCCCGAGGGCTTGCACCTCCGCGACGGGGCGATGAAGGTCCTCCGTATCGTTCGAATCGGAGTCGCTCCCCTCAATGCAGAACATCTCACGCTCAGTCGAGGAACCCATCGTGGATGAAAACGTGCCAGCATCGAGGGTCGAACCACTGTTGTGATGCTTATTTTTTTCCAGCAAAAGAGGAAGCAAAGGGCGGGAGCTGAAGCTGCTATGAGGACTGTAGTGGTTCTTAGAGAGACTTGCCGAGGAGTACGATGACGTCGCCGAAGAATACGAACGGCCTGACTTCGGCGATGAAGTGCTTCCACGACTTCCTGCTCTTTCCCCCGATGATGTCGAAATGCTGCAGGAGGAGGAGGAAGATGAGTTACCGCGGCGACGACCACCACCACCTCGGTGGTGATGACGATGGCGCTGCTGTTGTTTTTTCAAGTTTATACCCTTCGCATGATGCATACGACGATTCTTTGCAACGAGGTCCTTGAGCCGAATCACACGGTTGTTGCTAGCAATTGCAGAATTGGAAACCGTTACACGGGGAAGAGTTGGAATTGGCAGCGCAGCAAGCTGACATCCCGTCCCTGTTAGGATTCCAATAATACACTGCGGTCCTATTACAATCGATACACACAAACCAAAGCACGCATTCATCCTGAGGAGGCGAAGATTAAAGAGAAGTTGCTTGTGCAGGGCGAACTCGATGTAGGGCAGTGCCTGCGAAACCTCCATCGCAAGCTGGACACCACGAACATCGCTCTTGGATTTGACAACCGTCGCTTGGACGAGCCGCGATGGCCCTGTGGTAATTAAGTCAACGGGGAGCGAGCAGGATGCAAGGATCACCTCCGAAACAAGCTTGTGATTGCATATTCGGCAGAACATGCTATGGAAGTGATGCATGGGAGCGTTTCGTTTAAAATTCATGACTTTACCATGTGGGCCATGATAACGATGAAGCATCGAGCAGCTCTTCCTGCCCTCTAAGCGCTCACAAGCCTTGTAGAAAATATGTGTGTGCTCCGCACGAAGAGAAACAAAGGAGGGGTCTAAAACAACGGCAGTTCCGAACAGTGAGAGCAGGACAACATCTTCGTAACACTGCGTCTCCTCTTTGTAGCCGAGAATAGCATTGCAGTGGAAAGCGCGTGCGTTAGTGCGCAACTCCTCACGCAGCTCCATCCACCACGCATCGCGCTCCTGCGAAATGATCTGCTTTGACTTCCCCCTGGAGATTATTTTGACAGAACGTGAACAAATATGTCCGCTGATGCGAAGAATACACCCCGAGGGGAGGTCCTTGACGGTGAGTATGGTAATGGCAGTGCGCGTCGCTGCCACGGCGGGCCCCGAGTGTGATAACGTCTCTGAAATATCTGATTTTGATTGGGCTGCGGGCAGCGCCGGAATGGGCGTTCCCCTACCTGAAGATGCGGGCAAAGCGGCGATGGACAGAAAGGGAGACCTTTGGGGTGCACCAGAGAAGGATGTGGTGCCGCCTTTGGCATTAAATCTAGTCGATTTGCTTTGTTCATTACAAATTTCTTTCGGTGTCGGTTCGTCGATGTCTTTTGGTGCAATGTCTGGGGAGAGATCCAATGCCTCGGCGGTAACGACGGCACTAGCTTTGGGTAGCATAAGTGCTGGAGTTCCGCCGGTTACTGCGGCTTCGTCCGGGGACATCCGAAGTAATTCTAGTGAACTAAAGCCACCAGGTTCTAGAGCAGAGGCAGCTATAGTGTGCGATGGAGATATTGCACCAGCGGGGCTCTTCCATACTGCAGTAATATTTTGAAGGTTACTTTCATCAACAAATGTAGTGGCAGAGATAACACAGGGCGTCCCATAGGCACGCACGATAATATCCTTTAACTCAATGTCAAATTCTTCCACGTAACCAAGAACCGCATTGCACCGCAGTTCTACAACTTTGCGTGCAAGCTGCCTTCGCACCTTGCCACTGAGCTTAAAAAGTTGAATCAAACGGGCCTCGTTTGTCCCGCGGATGGAGCGGAGATTGGTGAGCCGAGAATGCTCAGGGTCCGCCTTCACAATGAGTTCCTCTACCATGGAGTGTATGGACTCAATACGATACACCGCCGGGTCTAAGCGCCATGCTCCAAATATATAGACGCCTTCTTCTTCTGCGGCCAGCGTGGGATGCAGCGACTGTGTTGTCATGAGCGGACTAAGGTTTTGCCCTAAAAACAGGATTGGTGGCTTCGCTTTGGCTCGGCACCAGCCATTACTAAAATTCCTCTTCGTGGAGCGGGAACGGGCTGGGATAGGGTTGGCCATGGATGAGACGCCTATCGCGCCAACGGGAATAGCCTTTGTGGACCCAGAGGGCGACACCTCTGGCTTGCCTATCTTGTTTAGAGGAGCATCCTGTTCAGCCCTTTTTTTACTATCACCCGACATACGCAACGGCTCCCCCGTGCCTGCATCCTGCTCCATAGGTGCCAGATGCACACGGTAGACGTAACGTTCCGGCAGCACTGGCCTAAGTGGATTTTCTGCGGCATGAAACTTGATCCGTATCGTCAAGCGAATGTCCCCTCGAAGGCCCTCAATCGTGTCGTGCAGCGGAAACCATCCGGTTAGGAAGGGGTTCTTTAGCCCGAGGATGCAGTTGCAATCCAAAAGGACCGTCCCCACAAGATTATCGCGGCTAATGATGTCGTGATCATACACCCGTACCACGAGTGGGTTCTCTTGGAGTACCAAGAGATCAGGAGTGTCAAAGCGGTAGTCAAGATTCCAAACAGGGTGTCGGGTGTGGCGCACAATATCCGTGGTGTGTTCCATGTCATCCAGCTTAATTACTACATAAGGATCCGCCAGACCTGTTCCAGGGTCCATCACGGGGAGATCCCGTACTTCGTGAACCGTAATTTTTAACGTCGCCATTGAATAATGGGAATATTTCTATATAAGCAGAAGTAGTCTAATTGCTTCAAAAACGCATTTCAATAAAGATGATTAAACATTAATAAAGCATACTTCTCATCATAAAACCCGTGCACTTGTTTTTTTGAGCCTGGTCCGTTGACCCATATATTTTTCAATTTTCACTGTAAGCAATAGGCTAATACAAAAGACTTTTGATCCACATATATACGTATACATACATATATTGTGGAAATGATAATATGTGTAGAAAGTAGATCCATAAAAAAAGGAAAAAAAACGTCATGAAGCGGGACATCTGATAACGGCAACAAAACCCCATCAGCTTTCGATAATACGGCGACAAAAAGATGCCAGCTCGCAGAAGAAGCTTATATTGGGGTTGATCTCTGGGCGTGCCTCTCTTAGCACATCAAGGAAACGCACAAAAAACATTAGTGGTGGCGCCGCATCCTCTTTTGAATCCTCTCCTACTACAACATTTGAATTTTCTTTTTCATTTTCATGTTGCCAGCTTCTCAGTGCTTGCTTCATATGTGATATAAAATACATGGATGCCACACTTGGGCTACGCGAGACGCCTTGACGGCAATGCACAAGTATAGATGGTGGCGGCATTAAATTACGTAAAGGAGTGGTAAAGTGTTCAATGAAAGACTTGAACGTTTCCAAAAAGGCCCCGGACCGAGTTCCTCCCGCACTTTCCAGAGGTTCACAGATCTCTGTGCGAGTGCCAACACTTCTCGGCTCCATTCTATGGTTCTGGCAAAGATATTCTCTGCAGAAAGCCATGAAAGGCCCCGGAGGGGTAGAAGAGGAAGAGGATAAAAGAGCTTCGATACGCTGATGAGGAGCTTCGTTACATACCCCGTGAGCAGCAGTAGGATGTGAAAAAAGCAGTGTACATGCATCCTTGTAAAATGTCCATAGTGCCTTTGAAAGCTTTCCAATCCTCAGTTTGGAAGTGTTCCTTTGTTCTCTCGGCTCATCATTTGCTGCTGTGGTTGTAAAAGCTCCGCCAGGCGGTTCTTCTTGTCGATGGGCTGTGCAGTGCACTATAAAAGTGTCAAGCTCAACCAAAAGTTGTACTATACACCTTAGGGCTCTCACATTTGCCTCTATTTGGTTAGAAAATGCAATATTCTCTTCGGCACACTCCGCTTTTTTCCCATCCCCTCCTTCCACAGCAGTAATAGTTGCCCCTGTCAGCATCACTAGTAATTCTGCTATTGCCGATACATCGTGTAACACCATTAACGCACACGTGCTTTCCCACATCAATGAGGAGCTTGGGTCAACGCAACGTGAAATTAGTGTGTCACAGAGAGGTTGAAGTTGGGATAGTCGTGTCTCGTTTGTGTCCGCGACGTCGACACGCACATGGTAAACAGGGACTTGAAGGATAAACGTCCGAGAGGCCATTTCAGGACTCATATTAACACTGAAATTGTCACCCTGCAGCTCCTCGCGGTAGGCCCGGAGAAGCACAGCGACGAGTTCCCGCAGTTCGGCAAGGAACCGGGTCTCATGTTTTGCGACGGAGCTGTAATAGGAAACGTAGGCTTCGCTGATCCTTTGCAGATTGCTTGAGTTGCTCCCGGTCGGCGTCAGGACTTCCCTTGGAGGACATGGCTGGTAATACGCGGCGTGCACGATTTTAGCTTGCATGAGTACACGTAAAACTACTGTAGCCACCAAAACCCTTTGAGAAGAGTTTTCCGTAGTTTCTCTAGACATTGCTGTGCGAGAAGAAAAATGTGGAAATGGGAGAGAGACCCCACTCTGCTCATCCACAACAGCAGTGGGTATTGACGAAATAGCTGTAGATGATACTTGTGGTGCATTGCCCCCAGCCTCATTAGTGCTCTTGATTACACATTGAATGGTTTCGCTATCATTATCTTGATGTTTTGGCTTTGTTTCAAAATGACCTCCCTCGATGTTCCCGCACACGCAAAGTATCTGACGTATCCAGCGTGAGGTAGACCTTACCCGGTAGTTAATTTCCTTGTGCTGCCTTTGGAGGTCAGTGGTGCTGTTGTCATCATTGCACGCTCCCTCCGACTCACCAAAAAGGAGTAGCCGGAAGCGTGCCTTGGAGTCTGTGATACGTGAAGGATAATCTGAGGATATGAAGAGTTGCCCCGAGTTCTGATTGCGTATGCGCTCCTCAAAAGGGGTTTCCCTATCAGGCGTAATCACGCTGAAGTCTTCCGTAGAAGCTACACCCCCCTCTGAATCTGCCTTTCTTTTACTTTCTTCAATATTTAAGACATGCATGTCCCTTTTATCAAGAAGGGTATCCAGGATGGCTTTTTCTTTGAGAAGGATGGAGTCCTCTCTGGGCCAAAGAAAGAATCTTTTTTCTGCTGAGTAAAAATTGTGCAGGAGTGCCGCACTGATGTTGCTGACTTTCCTTAGGCGCCTAAGTCTCTTGCGAAGGCACAAAAGTCGGTCTGACATGGTCGTTATTGTAGGGGGCGTCCTTTTTCCATAATAGGCAACAACCGGAGGCCTAAGGATAAACTCGGGGGTAAAAATAATACACGGACAAATAATTAAATTTTACTGTTGATACTTAATTTTACATATTCGAGACCACTTATAATCAGAGAAGGATGAAGCGACAAATCCTTCATTGTGTGGAACGTAAAAAAAATAAAAAAGAATAATAACCAAAGGGATAAAATGAACAAATCTTTTGGCTACTCCATTTTTATTGCAATAGAATTATTATATTATTTTTTTTGAACTTCTCAGTTTACGCTACCGCTCCATAGATTCTCAAAAGAACTATAACTGTTACAGTCCCTGAGTGTGACTACGCAAAATGAAAAAGACAGTCACGCGAATTTCGACATGCGTGTGCATATATTTCTCCGATGACTAACTCGTAATTAATACTCAAATTTTAAGTGAGACAATGCATACATAAATTTAAAATTATTAATGCGTTCAATTTTATAAGACAACGCACACTTAAGTACCACAATTAACACTGTTAATAATGGTATTCGCATTTGTATCAATATGAGAAAAGAAAGCTCGCATAGACTCGAAACGATGTTATGCTCATTGCCCAAAGCAATTTTCATTTAATTTATGACAGCTGAAAATCTTCATACCTGATGACTAGCCTATAAGAGGAAGGCAAACGAGTCCATGCTCTTTCAGTATAATCTCGAAGGTGCATAAAGTAGTTTAAAAAATGAAAATGCTGTAACCACACCCAATCGTTAGGCCAATCATCGCATTGTTATAGATTTGCTTGGACTATATCGTCCAACCCTGAGTTATTTTCGAGAGGCTGAGTTTAAACTGTCGAAGTATTTCCGTTATTACACCAATATTAGTCTAATCAGGACCCTCTTTCGATTTGGCTTATTTAGGACTTCGTTGTCACTTCCCCCGCCTGTACCTTGTGTTCCATGCGCTCCTTATGCTGTTTCTCAAGGACATTACACAGCTCGCTTACTTCAGGATGCCTCTTCGTGAAGAGATCCCACAAGAAAGCCCGCCCACTAGCCATATCAGAGATTTCCTCTTGCCGCACTACCGCAACCTGCTTCGCCGTATCTTTTGGATCGATTACGGTTTCGTAACCATCATCAACAAAGTATGGACTTTCCAAAGCTTTCTGAATGGTAATACGATCCTGTGGATTCCACATAAGACAACTCATGATGAGCTGAACTTCATCTTCCGTTTCATCGCCAAAGGGGCTTTTAAGGAGATGTTTTAGAATACTTTGACGTCCCTTCAATAACATTCGAATACACTCAATGACATACAGGAAAGCCTCCTTGTCTGATTCGTATCGGCGATCCAAGATGGCTTGCACGGACTCACTGGAAGGCTCCCCCAGCGTTTCCATAATCGAAACCAAGTGTCCAACGCTTGACATGGATGTACTGTAAAATAAAGGGTGCCCGATGAGCATCTCCGCCGCGATGCAGCCGATCGACCAGACATCTATTGCATGAAAGAATTCATTATCGACGAAACCGGTTTTGACGGTATCTATGCTAAGGATGAGAGTGTCTGGCGCCGCGTACCACTGCGAAGAGTTGCCTAGCATCGTATGAACACGCTCGGATTTGTTGACGCCGACGTCGCGGCCTTGACCAAAGTCCGTGATGCATGTGTTGTAGTTGTAGTCGAGAAGGACGTTCTCCGGCTTCAGATCACGATGCATAACAGGGCAGCGATGCAGGTAGCCAACGCCGCGGAAGATCTGGTAGAGAATGAACTTGCGATAGTCTTTTGAGAGTGGATGAAGAGGCAGACCGGTGCCCGGGAAGCAGAGGTTCTTCCCCAAGGGCGTGGGAGGCACGAACGGAGATTTTTTACCCGTCGAGTCGGTGGTTTTACCAGAATTTCTCTGCGTCTCCTTCTCAAGCGAAGGAGCCATTGCGGCGACACTACCTTCCCGCGTCGGACCTTCGCTGCTCTCGTCGATGGGGCGACGATGAGACGTGATGCCGATCTGTCTTCTGCCGCTATCGTTGCACGAATTGTCTCCACTATCGTTTTGGTTTATCTGAATCAAATGAGAACCGCAGATTTTCATCAACATTCGTCGAGTGCTACGACTAGATTTACAGATTTCATTATAAAGATGACTACTTTGAAAGGCGCCCGAAAGGATATTTTCGTGTATAGCTTGTAAAGATAATTTTCCATCGCGCTTGTCTCCAGACGAACTCTCTGAAGGTCGGATACCCGTATTAAAAGAGGTATTTGAATCTTCCCCTGTATTTTCAGCATTTATTGCATCACTGAAAGCAGTTTTGAACGACTTTGGCCCATCTTCAATGGATAACGCTGAGACATCATGCTCAGAGCTACGTAATAACATTTCCATGTACTCTGGTGAAGCCTCTTCAGCGGTAATAAAGGCCGAATCGAGGACCTCGCGCAGCGAGTAGTCCATTTTATTCATAACCACGTAAACACTATCAAAGGTATTGCGCAGTCGTTGCATAGACTCGTAGGTTAACCCATCAACATTTCCCAAGGGAATGAAGAAGTCTATTGCGGATAGAACATTGACATGCTTAAATGCCATCATGAGTTGGATCTCACGTGACGCACAAAGCCACATGCGCGGCTGATTATACTCAAAAAGTGTGGTAAGTTTCTTTATCGCAACATGCGTGGTGGCGTTGTAAAGAGCTTCTTTCTCTTCCGCCGTTTCAGCGGTCAGATATTCAGCCGGAGGGTTTATCTCGAATTCCTTCACACGGTTTCGATCACAGGCTGAACAGACGCAACCATAGGTGCCGTAACCAATCGGTCCTACAACATCATAGCGAGATAACACGTCGAAGACCACTCTAAACTCCTCACCATCTGGATACTCAAAAACCAGAGTGGAGCGCGCCGAGGATAACGCATGTGTAAGAGTGATGGGTAAGGGATTCCGGGGAACCGTTGCTACGGTCTGCGGAAACGGTGCTGGCATAGTGTGCTCTATGAAAATTTAATTGAACGCTTGTAAACTATCTGTGTATATATGCGTATAGCTGTTACCTTGGAAGTGAGCGTTGGGATTATTTTAGGGATACTTTTTCCCCTTCTATTGACCTTCGCTTTCCCTATGCAGTGAGATGTGGGACAAGTACGGAAAAATAGACGAAACGTATGGCATGTCTATCAAAAAAATACGAACCCATGCCAGATATAATTGTGCATATAAACAAGTTGTGGTTATCAAAGTAAGACATGATAAATTGCATGTGCACATGTGTGTAAGGATGGTTAAAAAAGAATACCTGTTTAAATCGCATTTTTATATCATACTAAGCATTTAACTTAACTTTAAGCTTATTCTTAAGCAAATTAAGCCGCTTGCGTGCACATACACACACACATGCATGAGAGCAAGACTGAAACATCGTTGAACGTTTCGACGGTTCTTGCAGTGAAAACCGTTTTTTCCACTTCTAATACTCTTCACTACAATCTTACGACCGTATTTCATATATGTATTCTCTCCTCCCTCCCCCAACATAGTATAGGCCCCCAAGCCTGTCCTTAGTTCGCACCAATTAGGGAGAAGAGGAGGATAAGGTCGCGAGCACGCTGAGCAACTGCTCGGCGCTAAACTCCGCATTCGGTTCCCCCGACATCCTCATTTTAGTAGGCTGCGACTGGGATAGTGCGGTTTCCAACGTGAGCACATCATGTAGACATCCATGGCACCCATAACACACGTAATACTCATACACCATCATATCACGCGGCAGGGGCTCCTCAGAAAAGGCGTCGGACAGCACGCGTTCGGTTAAAACCGCACCGTGTGTGGCGGAAAAAGGGCATCCACAAACAAAGCATGCCACCCCGATGGGATGGGTTTCCTTCCCCTCCGTCTCATCCGGCAATGAAGCGTCAGGAGAGGCATCCTCAGGAGCGCGACATCGCACGCCATTTTCCTCCACCGCGAGTTTGCGCACGTGATGGATAGGGGGTTCGGTGCGCTGAAGCTGGGCGTGGTAGAGCTGCGCGGAGCGCCCGAGCGTGTTATTCTTCTTCCGTGGTTTGCTTTTTTGGCTGTTTGGCGCCCCTGCCGTGGGGATTTCCGTCGCTTCCGGCTCATCCTGGGAGGGCAGAAGGAGCCCACCCATCACGGCCGCCACCGCCGGCGGCCCAACCTCCACCTTTTTCACCGTATTCAGCACGTTAAACGCGCTCGTCCAGTAGCTTGCGATGAGCGAGTGCACAAACTGCTCCAATATTCGATCGATTGATCGAAGAGAGGTGGTCGTCCGCAGCGCAGGCGTGTAGCTCGACGGAATGCCATGCAAACGGTTATAAAAGATGATTTCCTTCGTCAACAAAACGCGCAAAGGGCGCAGGATGACGATATCCGCAATATAACCACGAGGTCCACTGTGGTGAGCGATGTGTTCTCCCGTCCCCCCCTGCACCATCGCCTTCAGCGCGGCAATGCAGCAGCGAGCAACGCCATCCCCAACTGCAAAATGCCCCCAGCATTTAGACGTGGGATTTCCTGACAAGCTGTCGAGAGCGTGGGATGGTTTTTGCTGAGGAGATCGATCCTCCGTGTGGTTGGCGGTGGTGGAGGGACTTTCCAATGGTGGGGCAGGAGAAGGATCGGCCTTTTGCGCGGCTTTTTTCGCGATCCACTCCGCTGTGCATCGCCGCGCCGCCTCGCAGAGGACGCGTTGGCGAACCCGCACGTATAATTCCTCGCGTTGGGTGAGCGAAAGACGCGGGTGGTGCACGCAGCGCCGCAGCACCTGAAGCTCCTGCGGCTTTAAGAAGTCGGAATACCGAAAAACACGTATCTCACCTCGCACGAAGAGCGGGCAGTTCGCGTATTCCCACTTCCCTTGCAACTCCTGTACCAATTTTTCTAGTCTGTCGAACTGCTGCTGAAGGACCTCACGGAGGCGTTGGGTGCGGCGTGTGGTGCCGTCGCTCATGAAACCATTCTCCTTCTTCACGCCAGGGCTGGAGTCCTTCGTCGATGATGCGAGGATAGGGGATTCGACCGCAGAAGAGGGAAGGGGTGGCAGCACGAGTTCATCCTCCCGTAGGTGAAACGGCAAGAGCTCAAAGTTGACAGCTCCCGAACCCTGACGGAGCTCGCCTTGCTTGCGCAGAACGCCGAGCTGATGGAGAAGAAACAGGGAATGCGGACCCCCCGAGACCCCTACCACCACGGGTTCATCGCATGGCAAATAACAATGCGAAAATAACTGGTCGCGCGTCGTTTTGGTGCAAAATTCCGTAAAGCAATTGTCGCAATACATTTTACAGACACCATCACGACTCGCAAAGCGGCCTATATTTTTCTTGCATTTGAAACAGGGATCCGTGGACGGCATCGTAATAGATTCTGCAAGTATAGGGTTATAGCTACCACACCAAAGAGAAAAAGTGACAGTAAAAACTGCAAAGGTTAACGGATATCAAAGGAAGCTGTGGTGATATGTTTCAGCTTCGTGTGTATTTCCACTCAAGGTTTCCACACCTCCACACGCTTTCCTTTCGTTTGATGGAAATCTTTAAAAAGAAAACAGGAGCAGGAGAAATAAATACACAATCAAATGGAAGAATGAATAGACAATGACGGAATAAAAACGTGAAACAAAGGCAATATTATGTAAATTTGTAAATGTATGGATATAACCACATATTTGTATTATATAGGTATCAATCACATTTTATTGAGGTACATTAAAAGACACCGGAACAGGATGTTGAAGAGGTTAATAAAATGGTCTAGCATACTTGTTGCATTACAATGCAAAATGAAATTAATGCCCAATTGCGTGCAGATAGGGTTTTTGTTTCATTTTTAACCAATCCTCATGATGCTCCACTTCAGTCCAGAAGAATATCTAGTACAATACAATATTCAAACGTTTTTTGATTAGTATAATTGCATGGACAAACATGCATACATGCATATATATCTATCTATCTATAGATATAGATATATATTCCTAAGAATTTCTAAAGTCGCTATACTAAATGCACACTAATCTCAGACTTATCCTTAACCTTCCTAGAGGGCATTCTCTTTCTAGTTCCAATACCACTATGCGGTGGCTGCTTTTTCGTCTGGCATTTATTTGCTTCAAAGTCTAGCTGCGTTGCAGTTTCATTTCTAGTAATGTTACTAATGCACTTTACGTTGCCGTTGCTAATAGTCGACTCGGTAGTCCTAAGTCTGAGTTGGTTAACCACCTCTGGAATCTTCTTGCCATCCCCGCGCAGAAGGGTGGCGAGGTGAAGAGGGGACTTGGCATCATTACGAGGAGGCTCCTCATTCATGCCCTTCGTCCTAGAGGTTCTAATTCGCACCCCACTCGACGAAATTTTGCCGGTCAAGGTGAGGATCGTGGGAAGGCCCTTGTCTGCCGCATCCCTTGCCGTGGTTTCTGAGCTTCGTCTGCCTTCCTTCGCGTTCAGAATTCGACCGGCCTCCGAGGCGGCGTGGGATTTCCCGCGTACTCGCTCATTCGCGCTGGCGGACGGCGATGACGTCGAGGCGGCTGCGCAACTCCCTTTTGAGGACTTCTCCTCACTTTCCTTCCCTTCCCGCAGGCGATCCTCCGAGGCCGCACGCTCCTGAGTTTCTGAGGTCGGATTTGCGTCTTTTCGGGACTGCCGATGGCCTCGAGGACTCCCGATCGCCGATTCGGATTCGCCTGGAAGGAGCACCTTGGATTGTGCTTGACGGATTCGCTTTTGCGGCTGAAGGCGCTGTCGGCGGAGCACCATGACGGGATCCTCCACCTCACAGAGGAGATCACGCCCGACTAGCCGCAGCGAACGTTCCGATACCTCTTGATCCGTCATCCCAATCACCCCTGCCAACATCCGATCGAGATATTTCCACTCGTTTGTGTGGATATCGTAGGTTGGTCGTGTGCACCACGGTAGGAAGATTTCCTCGGAAGCTTTTCCATGCCCTTCGGCTGTATCCGCCCGACGACGGCGGAGGGAGGCGCCCACCGCACGACCCACTGTTCGCCCCGTAGACGAGGTGCAGAGAAGTCTACACAAGTGCAGCATTGTATTCAGTTGCTATTTGCTTTTTTTTTCTAGAAGGTAGTGGTATAAGACTCAACTTAGTTGTCGTTGTGGTGTATCTGTTTTGGTGGTTCCTGGTTTTAAAAAAAAAATAGATTACCCCGCGATTAGGATTTACTAGTCCAATCCACGCTTGGGTAAGTTTATGTCGTGATGGGTCTATGCAATGATAGAACACAATAAAGAGGTTCACGAACTGTTATTAAATGTAAACAAGTGTGTTTATAACACAAAGCAAAAGGGGAAAAAATACAAGTAATCGATCGATCAATATTGTGCATCCAGATTCATAGCGATAGATATATATATGTATGTACGATAAGGAAAGAAAAACTCCTAAAAAACATACGTTTGTCGGGAAATTTAAGCAACATAATTATAAATTCAATCAGGCAAATGTGTTCTTCACTATGCATGACAAAGGTACAGATATATATATATATATATATACATACACATATATATTGCCTTTTCACGGGACCATTAATGTTTTAATATTTGTCATAATAAAAAAAGATGACGACAACCAAAGATTAATAAAAAGCTTAGGACCCGCATTTGCTGAATTTGTGGGAAAAAAATTGGTGCCCTACCAACACAAAACATATGAGCATAAAAACAGTTAAATAGCACAAGGATGATGTTAAAAGAGAAATAAAAGATACAGCAAAGACAAATGAAAGAAGAATAGAAATTGCCAATTATTTTCTCCTTTTTGTTTCTTTCACTTTTGTGGATCACTTTACGAGAGACATAAAAGATAATCGAATGCGTCTTTGGTAAATAATCATTTTAAGCAATGCAGTATACTGCATGACTCCTTTTGGATTTGAATCCAATGATTTCCCGACAGCAAACGTATCGTCTGTGATCCCCTAGCCTTTAACTGTTAATTTTTTATTACTGTTTGTCGATGAAAAATGCACAGTCTAGCAAACTATATTAAGGCAAAACTCGAATGTATATTCGATAATAGGGACAAATAAGGGAAAAAAGCATAATAATTTTGCTTGAACGAATTCAACTTTTTCCTTACACCCATTCACACCGAATGCCACCACACTCTACCTGCACAAGAATAGAGTCATAGTGAGCGCTAAGAGGGCTGTTTTATTCCTTTTCCTTCTCCTGTAATACCCATATCTTAAAGGTAAATGAGGAAAACCAACCCAAAATAAGATCACACACACATACACACATATGCACAAATAAAATGCTCTGACCAGGACATTTTACTATTTAATTTGATAGGTACATTCACTTGTGATTGTAGAGACAATAATTGCATTGTATGCAAAGAGAAACATGTAAGGTGTTAGGGCCTTTTTCCTTTTCACTTTTCTAGAAGCATTTCATCTGACACCTTTTTTTTGTTTGTTTACTGCTTCAACACACCTTTTTATATTGTCAATTGTCGGGATATTTTATTATCTAGCGATCAAACTCACACACTCTAGAATTAACATCAAACGAATGTACAGGTATCCCAAAATATGCAAAAAAAAATACTGTTCGAAAAAAAAGAATATATGGGAAATTGCAATTTATGCTAATAATATCATTTCATATATATATATATATGAATCCTAGAATTTTTTGTTTTCTCCCCTAGAATGCTATTCCTCAACACATTCTAGATCTTCACACATATCAAGAGAGGCCGTCGTGCCTAGTAATGCGCGAGCGAGTTGGGTGCTGATGTGTTTTAGGAAATGGGATGGGTATAGCACCAGTAGCTCGTCACTTCGCTCCGTGATATTCTTTCTACTAGATGAGGTATGCAACCATGCCGAAAACATCGAGCGTATTTCGATCTCACGTTCCTTCAGAAAAGTCTCCCGCCGGTGTTTCGACCAGCCGCGTAGCACGCACTCCGGAACGTGCGCGAGCCGTATACCAGTAGTCGACAGCACTCCATTATGTACGCACCCACTGCCTGAAGCTTCAAATATGGGCGTCTTGGGGGGATGCATATCGACATGCTTATTGAGTACTCCGCGAGGTTGGCTTCCCGTGTTGAAAGCCGTTGTGAGACTTTTCACGAGGCTCATTGGGGATGTCGGAATCACACCGTTGCTCCTACCAGGTGCGTAATCCAAGAATAACGATAGGGCGTTAGACTTGCAGTCACTATCATCCGCCTTCATTCCGTTTTTCTTCGCTACCGAATCATCGGTGAGGCTCTTCTTCGCAGACAGGGACTCGCTAGAGTCCGACTTCGAGTGCTCTTGCTGCGTGGCACTGCTCCCGCCATGCCCAACGAGCTGGGCCTCGTCGCCCTTTCCGATGCTATTCTTCTTCTTGTCATTAATGGTAAACCAACTGACGAGTTGCGAAAGCATGACCGCCTGCTCGTAGACCTGAATTCGCTGCAACTGATGCATCGTGAGTGGGGTTCTTTTGGGGCCTGCTTGATCGCCTTGCAAAAGCCAGTTACCCGATACGATCAATCCATGATGGTACCGCGCGAACAGGTCGGCATCGATGTACGTTTTTTCATAATCGCACACACAATTCAGGACCTCTCGAAGCATAAAGAAAATCCCTGCCTCCAGCAGAAACTTCGGGATCTGATCGATCGCCTCAACAACGGGGAAGCACTGAAGAATGAACTTTTCCACAAATTCAAAGGTTTGCCTACAGCGCTCCGCCACGTAGGAATCCTTCTTATCCGACACATCCCTCGGAACCCATATATGCCCGACAAAGCTCAGGTCCTTACAGGCCTCCCGCATCCACTCCCGCTCGGTGCGCACGTCGTAGCACTCTAAAATCATCTGATTCCGACACCGCACCCGCTCCAGCCGCGCCATCCGCTCCTCGATCGTGTGCAGGGCCGTCTGCTTCGAATCGTCGTGTGGGGTATGACTAAAGAGAATCTTCCACGCGTAGACCGCCGCGGCGCAGGAGATCCGGCGGGTGAGGTTGAACACGATGCTCCAGCGCTCGAACGGAAGGCAGAACCGCCGCGAGGCCGGCCGCGCACGCCGCAGCTCATACGCGTCCACGTAGCTTTTGTAACGCACGCTGCACAACACCCGCGCACGCATTGCCCGTTCCCGTTCGGGCCAACCCCCCGACCTCGGCGAGGCCGCCGCGAGGCTCGGCTCGCTTGCCGTCCTCGTCGGATTTCCACGCGCGGATTTCACCGGGGCCTCCCCTACCCCCACCCCCACTTCCTGCGTGGAAGAGGACGGCACGCACGCCGCTGCTCGCCACCCTTGACGGATTAAATACGGCCGAAGGGCGGCAAAGGGGATGTGGCCGAAAACCCCCCGCTGCCGTTCCTCCACCTCACGCCGTCGCCCCGCCCGAGGGCCGTCCTTTCGGGGGTCTACGGAGGGGTTTGCCGGGGTCGTCGAGGGGGGTTTCGCGTTCGTGGGATCGAGCGGTGGGGGAAGCGGCGGGGGTGGGGGAATCGAGGCAATCGCGTCCGTCTTCCCGCCCGCAGGGGGGTGGTGGTGGCTCGAATTTTTCTTAAACGGCGCGTAGCCCATCGGGGGCTGCACCGGGTATCGCTCGCAGACCACCCCGAGGGTGTACAACAACGGCAGCGGGGCCCCAAGAAGGCGGTTGAGGACGGACTCCACAAACCCCTCGTTCTCGCGGTGGTAGGTGCTAATATCCTTCGTGGAGATGCCGTGCTCGAGGAGGGGGAGGGAGAGACGGCGTCGGGGGGTGGGTTTTTTCACAGGACTCGCGGCCGTCGGGGGGGGTTCCGTCAAGGCCTTGCCAGGGGCGATGCCTTTTCGCAGCTCGCGCCCGCGCTGGAGGCGCTCGCGGGAGGCCAAAACCGGGGGTCCCCCGCCCGGCGGGGGTTCCAGCTTGGAGGGCGAGCCCAGCGAGCTCGGGTACGCCGCGGCGCTGGTGGCGACGGAGGTCTTCGAGGTCGATTTTCCACTTCGCGGCCCACCCTCCTCGAGGAGCTCGAGGAACCGCCGGCACTGCTTCCGGCGCAGCGCGCACTCCTCGGCCTCGAGCGTCAGGACGTCGACCTTGCGTTTGGCCCGCCCGGCCTCGGCGGGTTTTTTCGTCTTTTTCGGCGGCTTTATGGGGTCGGGGAGGACCTGACGGGCCCCTGCGAGGGCCTGGCGGAGCCGACGGCGGTGCACCACCCGTCGGAGGAACGCCGTGAGGTGGGCGAGGGCGACGAGGCGCTGCTGCTCCAGCGCCCGTTCCTGCTTCTTTCGCTCCTCCATCGCGGCGAGGCTGCGGGGGGACAGGAAGACCTCCGAGGGCAGCGAGGCCGGCTGCAGCGACCGGGTGCTCTCCCCGCTCTCCCGGGTGGGGCTTTTGACGGCCAGCTCGGTATTCAACCCCACGGAGTTGAGGGTGGGGGATGGGATCGAGACGAGCGGGTAGCTCACACTGAGGGCGGGGAAACCGGAGGCGGTTTTCGACGGCGGCAGCGGTGGTTTCGGCCCGGAGGCYTCCTCCACCGCGGGCTTCGCGTTGTTGCTAAAACTCGAGTTAATCACCTCCCACACCGCCATCGCGCGCTCGAGCTGGGAGCAGAAGATGAAGTTGGCGCCCGTCCCGGTGGTGTGGGAGACGGCGCTGGCGCTCGCCTCGCTGCGGGAGGAGCTCACGCAGTTCGCGTTTCGCTCGCTCGTATTCACACCGCGGCCTTTAGATTGGCTGCTCACACTTCGAATCGACGTGGCGCTGGTGTGTCTATTTTTCTTCACGTTGTTCACGGTGAGGGAGCGTCGGCGGGCTCCCCCGCCTCCGCCTCCTCCACCAGGTGTTACGGTTGACGACATGTGTGGACTCTCCAGGGTTGGGGGTTTGACGCTGCTTTCGAGAGACTCCTTTCGATAGGTGTTGGCGGAGTCGAGACCTCCTCCTTCGATCGTGAGAGAGCCAAAATACCCTCTAAAAATCAAGTCCACGGTACTTCCACCGCCATTGCTAACAAGGGAGATAATATTGTCCTCATTACTGCACAAGGGCTGATATCGGACGACAAACTGCGGATACACGGACGGCTGTCTGGACACGTACGGCTGCTTCTTTTTCTTCGGCTTCCCGATCTTTCCCGTTCCCGACACGGTGTGTTTTTCTTTTGAGAGACTCCTCGGATCGCTTTTCTTCGACGAGGGCTTCCCGCTCCCGGGTCGCGTCGGGGTGGTGGAGGGGAACCTTTCGATGGTGGGGACTTTTGATGGCGAGCTCGAGACGCTTTCGGCCGAGGCACCCGAAACCTTACTCCCGTCATGCGAGAGGTTAAGCGGTTTCTCGGATGCACCGGCTTTGCTGCTACTTGGGAGCACCGGACGCGGCGAGTGGTGGTGRCTCGGAAGAACGCTATGCTTCGCCTCCACCTCTTGCTCCCCCGTCGGCCTCGAGGAGGAGGTGGTGGTGGGGTCCGACGTTGTCGTCTCGGGCGCCGCCTTTCGGCTCGTAATTAACGGGTTCGTATCCTCCCCGGAGGCGTGGAAGAAGGGCGAGTCGAAGACCTTCATATTGGCGATGTGAATCAATGGGTGCTGGACCAGGGCGTTGCGCACGGCGTCCTTGACGTAGATCAGCTCCTCCAAAATTTCTTTCTCCTGCTGGCTAACAAACCGGGCGAACCCGGACGGGGCGACGGTGTTGATCATCACGGGCAGGCTCAGCACGCTGCTCCCACCGCTGGCGTAGGGCCCGCTGCCGCTCTTATCCAACCCCGGAGAGTGGGTGAGGCTGACGGAGGCGTCCGCCCAGGACGCGTTTTTCGACGCCGTCGGAG
>AIHY01000092.1:0-17433 GCA_000331125.1 Phytomonas serpens 9T
CCCCCTCCCCCTATCGTAGTATTTTCTCTTCCTTCAGTTTTTCTTTTCCAAAATGCAAACATGACAGATGTTTCGGATTAAACAACTTCGGAGGTTGGCTCCATTCGATCCATTATATATTTGTATATGAAAACATGGAAAATAGTGGAAAATCAAGAAGAGGCAAAATATTTGGTTTATTTCAAGTTTAAGCTAGGATTATCAGAAGGTAAGTTTGAGGAGAAAGAAGCAGAGGCTACAATACTCCGAAAAGTAGAAAAGTCGGAAAACATATTAGGTGCCATATAGAAATCATGGGCTTAATCTTTTTTATTATCTCTTTGATTCGTTTTTTGTTTTTCATCCGAGATTTCTTTTTTAAGAAAATTATGGGGTAAAATGGACAATTGTGGATTATATATAGCAACTTTTTTTTGCCTTTTCTAGGCGATAGTACGAGATTTAAGGTTAGGTTGATTTTTTTTTTTTGGTTGCAAGAAGGTGTAGAATTCATCATAAGTTCTAGTGTGAAAAGTCAATTTAGAATATTAACAGGCGAAAAATTGCATTCGGTTGAATAAGCCGTTTGAAACCGTATCTTGCCACCTCACGCGAGCATCTATACATTTCAAACAAATATATACACATAAATGAATTATTCATAGTATATTTTCCAAATACAATAATGTTAGCTTGATGTTTTCTCTACAACTTGAATCTCTTGTAACCCCCCTTTGAGTTTATTCCTTTTGCTGAAGATAATTACTACTAAAATTTACACTACGCTTCGTACCAAACAAACAAAAAAGGTAAAACCAGTATTTAATACTAAATTTTACTAACCCCCAAAATCAATTATGTCTGCTGCACGTGCTTGCTTCCGCTGCGGTGAAACCGGCCACATTTCTCGTGATTGCACCGCCGTTAGCACGGATTCGCGCACCTGCTTCCATTGTGGTGAGGCCGGCCATATCAGCCGCGACTGCCCGAAGGAACGAGCCCAGCGCCAGCCCGCCGTAAAGGCGTGCTACAACTGCGGCTCTGAGCTGCACATCTCGAGGGATTGCCCCAACCCGCCGTCCGGCACTGACCGCCGCACCTGCTACAACTGCGGTAAGACCGGACACCTCAGCCGCGACTGCCCGAAGGAACGGAACAACAAGGCCTGCTACAACTGTGGCGAGGAAGGCCATGTTTCCCGCGACTGCACAAAGGAGCGTAAGGAATAGGCTACTAGAACTGGTGAAGGAAAAGTGAGAAGGGAAGGAAAAAATGGGGTCGTGCATTTTAACTTTCGTGGCCGTTTTGTTTCTTTTCCCTTCTCCTTTCTCCCCTTTCGCATTCTCTTTTCATGGCCCTTCCTTACCATTTTCTCCCTCTGACTCTTTACGCCAGCAGCGGGGTGAATGCTAGCTTAAATAGTATTTGTTTTTAAGGAAATTTTTATAAGTGAAAAGAGAAAAATAACAGTTAATAAAGTAGAAAGAATGAACTATATGAAGGAAAGGAAAATGCTCGTAAACCATTAAAAAATATGATTACACGCTCAACACAAGGGCTAAGGGGGGAAATGTGCTAAAAGAATTTTTTCTCACATCAGTTTCATTTCCTGTTCCAGTCAGTATTATTTGTTTCCACTTATAGACCCTGTTTGTGATACAAAAACGAAAAGCTAAAATAAGTGTGATTATCCCTTTCTTGGTACTTGTAGAGCCCCCTTTTCGCTCTCTTCTTACATTCCATTGAAAAAAGAAAGCGTAGTATGCTGACGTTCAAATTGAGTATTTTTGTACTTCGCTTTTCTTTCCTTTTCCTTTGGATGGGAATGAGACACGATTGAAGTTGATTGCACCTTTCTTTCCGTTAGTCTTTGACGTTATGATTTGTTAACTGACTTCCTTCTCGTCCCCCCCCAAAAAAAAAAATATAAAGGGAAACGGATTTTTCTTTGGAATCTATTAAGATGAGGTGTAACTAAACAGGCTTTGCCGCAAAAAGCTGTGGAAAAATTCGCTGTGGGACCCTAAACTGAAAGATAAGGATTATTTCAAGGAATTGTAGATCGGGAGCAAACGAAGAAACACTATCATTGCATGTTTTTTTTTTTGATCCTTATCTGCATTTTTAGAAATGTCGAATAAATGTAAGTGGTTCTAATTTTGGATATATAAAGGGTAAAGAATATTTAATTCCGGAAAAAATGATCAGTCTTTAAAATTTCTTAATGCATGTCGATTTACGATTATCTTTATATCTGCAGCAGCTTACTAAGCTGATACCAAGTTTGCTACGGTTCAGAAATCACTTTGCTCGCACTGCTTTCTCTTTCTCTATTCAACATATACTTACAAATTATCGATCAGTTGGATTAGTTAGTTTTTTTGCGTTTACATATTGTAGTGTGACTCAACTTCAAGGGATATTTCTTTTCGAATTAAACGAAAAAGAGAGATTACTCGTGTGTTTATCAAGAACAATTAACTATTATACTCATTAAAGAATTTGTACTACATATCGTAAGGGGATAGTAGAAGGTGCTTATACACATCCATATTAAACCAGGCGGACAAGAATGTTTCGGAACAAGTATGACACTGATATCACCACATGGAGCCCCAACGGTCGTCTTTTCCAATTGGAATATGCGAATGAAGCGGTTAACAATGGCTCAGCAGCGGTGGGGGTTAAGGGTGCTGAATACGCCGTGCTCGTGGCACTGAAACGCAGCCCTGCTGCCGAGCTATCTTCTTATCAAGAAAAGGTTTTCGAGTTGGACGAACACGTCGGTATGGCAATTTCTGGCCTAGTGTCTGATGGCCGTATTTTGGCTCGTTTCATTCGCGTAGAGTGCATGAATTACCGTTATATGTATGGTAGCAGTTTACCCATCAACCAACTTGCAGACATGCTCGCTGATAAGCACCAAAGGCATATCCAATTTGCAGGAAAGCGGCCTTTTGGCGTAGGTCTCCTTATTGCTGGTAGCGATCGTCAAGGCCCGCATCTTTATCAGACATTACCTACTGGAGAAGTCTTCGATTTCAAAGCAACAGCCATGGGAGTGCGTTCGCAGGCGGCGCGCACATACCTGGAACGGCACTACCTAACATTCACGAGCTGCACACTGGATAGCCTTGTTAAACATGCACTAAATGCACTTGCATGTGCCACATCAGAAGGGGTGGAATTAAATATCAAGAATACTACTATCGCTATTGTGGGAGGGGACATGCCTTTCACAATTCTTGACGAGGAAGCATCGAGGAGGTATTTGGATGGGTTTAAAATGAGCCCAGAGAGTCGTGTGGTGCAGGCTGAGAATGAAGAAGAAGAAGTAATTCATGAGCAGCCGCTGGATCTGGATGAATAAGTAATCAATGGGGGTAGTACTCTGACATCAGAAGGATGAGTGCACGTATCCTTAGTTTTTTTTCTCACCATAACACGATGGGTGCACGTTTGGAAAGGGAAATGCAAGTGACTTGGTCTTTTTTGGCAGTTGTGTTTAAATGACTTATCGAAAGATAAAAAAATATGGCCACAACTGCTGAAGCACTCAGATTGATGAAATCCATGTGGATGTTCGGGACATTCTCTGCTTATTTAGGTACGTGCAATGCATTCTAGGACTATTTTCATACTTGTCTCTTACTATTATTTCCCCCACGGTTTATTTGTTGTAAGTTAAATAGTACGTCAATTTAACCTTACATAACTATAGATAAAGGAAGCGATGCCCCGCAAAGTCGCAGTAAAAAAGTCGTCTTCGAAGTCGACAGCCGTCGATAGTAAAAAAAAGCGTTCATCCAGTAGTGATAGTGATGACAGCGAGCATAGCAATCCAAGGCGGGGTCTGAAATTTGAGGAATTCACAGAAGAAGACGCACTCATTATAGATCAGCAGCAGCAGCAGCAAGCAAGCCTCTCCACGACCAGCCCGAAAGTTGTGTCAAATATGGCTACTCCAGAGCCGGAGACATTTTCTGGCAGCGCACCCAAAGCCAACAGCGATGCTGAGTTATCATATGGAGATGCTCAAGAAAATCAAGTAGCCGCTTGCGACGTGGGATTTCCAGCTCCAGATTCCATTGCTGCAGAGGAAGTGGTGCCTGTTCCGGAGGAGGAGTGTGTGCCATTGGCCGCGGTGGAGGCAGTGTACGTTAATCGTGCACAAGAGGCAATCAACGGTCTATTAAAAGAACCAGCACCACCGCCGAAAGACATCAAAAGGGTCACCCAAGATGGTGAAACATCCCCTCCCTTGCCGATAGAGCTTCTGCAACTGTTAAGCGAGGGATGCCAACGATGACTACTTCCACTTGTGGCATCTGTGATGGTGGAATAATCATAGCCTAGCGCACCCTTCGCAGTATTGAGCCAATATACCTAAACGAAAACGCTGGCTTTCCTGTAATGAGATCTAAGTGTGTAACGCCGTAGTTTTTGATTGTTTTTATCTTCGTTGGTCTCGAGGACTCAGCCTGAAGATTATTAAAACTTAATATTCTGTCTTTATTTGTCGAATTATTGTGAAGGAAACATTTTTCATTAAAGTCGACAATAGGTATCCTCTCTTTTCCTAACATAGTTACAGTTTGGTTGCTAAACTGCAATTTTTTCCACAGACTTGATAAATAGTAAACCAATATACGTATGCGAATATAAAACGATATATATATATATATATATTAATATTTATCTAAATAAAAGAAAGCACTTGTCAAATATTAGCAAACAATAACAAAGCTGCAGTAGCTATTACAAAGTCCACATTAATGCCGACCTCCAAAATCAATCGAAATGCCAAAAAACATAAGCCTACTCCTTCTCCTGATACTTCTGCATTAGCGGAGGAAAGCTTTGGCGTGGGTTCACTTCCAATGGAAGACCCCTCAGGTAGGGATGCAGCAGCTACCATTTCTAGAGATACTTCACTTGGCCAAAGTCAACGGATACATAGCACTATACTCAAAAATTCAAGCGAGAGTAAAGTCGCTAAACCGCATGAGAATGGGGATGATGCTCCAGATGCCGAGAGTAATTCTCTTGTCGGTTCGACCCTGCAGATTCTTCTGAGCAGCACTACCCCAATAAGTCAGGCGGTAGATAATATTCTGGGTGTGTATAAACAAAACGAACCCGTAAGGGCTTTATGCGTGATGCTCAATCTAATCGCTAAAGCTTCTGGCGTTACGGAGGTTGAGCTAGATGCGGATGCCCTTACAGATGGAATAGACATCACTTCCTTGTTAGAGGAACTGTATGTCCGTGTACCGGAAGATGCGACCGCTTATTTTTTGGTCAACAAGGATCCTAAGTATCGTCGCTTTCGTCGAAGATTTCCCAATTTATTCGAAACCCTTATGGGGCATGCCTTCAGCAATGATGCTCTCCTTGATGGCACATTGTTGCCAACTCTTGCAAAGTGGCTCATCAGTATGAGCGAAAGCAAATCGCGTAGCTTTCGGCATACCGCAACAGTAGCCATTTTGGGCCTCGTTCAAGGGCTCAACAAACTCATAACGGAACTTCAGAATCGCAATGTGGCGACGCGCGCCAAAAAGGATGCCAAGGCTATCGGTGGAGAACTAGAAAGCCTCGTGCAATGGAGAGATCACTTCTTTTCTCAGGCCATCCATCAGCGTCTGCGCGACATCGCTGCAGAGATACGCCTCTGTGCGGTTCAGTATCTCAAGGAGTGGATCTGGAGCTATCCGAACGAATTTATGACAAACAAGTACTTACGTTATTTTGGAATGACTTTGCACGACCCACGACCGGAGCTTCGTGCTGAGTGCTTAGATATGATCCTACAGGCACTAGCTCGCGTGTCGGATGCATCCAACCGGATGCATCTTTTCCTTCAATATTTTGCCAACCGTTTGGTTGAGATGAGTAACGATATTGACATCCGATGTACGGAATTGGCCATTCGAGTGGCTGCCATGTTGGTGCGCACTGACAGTAACGCATCAGAAGGCAACGAATTGCTTACTAACGAAATGATTGATCGTGTGCTGATGACCCTATTCGACGAGCGACCAACTGTGCGGCACGCGGCAGGTGTTTTGTTGAAAGTGTTCATTCATTGCCGAACGGCCACGGAGGAAAGCGAGGAAGAGCAGATGGAGGCCGCAACGGAATTACTGTACTCCTTTGTGAGAGCCCTTCGAACACAGCATCAGGAGCGGATACCCGAGAAGTATCTGGTTGATGCCCTATGGAATCCAGAGCAGCCGCCCCTGATTCTAACGTCATATGAGCCCATTCTCAAGCAGGTAAAGACTTGTACATCGTCACAGGACCTTGTTATTTGCATGAGGCTATTGACATCGCTGATTGAGAAAATAAATGGAAAGTTAGATCTTGGGCCAGCTCCAAAGGATGACCGCCGAAATGTGAACCATGGCAAGAGAGCAAACGCGTCGGTTCATAAAACTGTAGAAGCCCTTGTGCGAAACGTCACTGAGGGTCTTGGCCTCGCACTCTGTGGCGTCATAGCAAAGCATCGTGGTGATTCAGAAGTCTTGTGCGCAGTGGCTGAGTCCGTATCGGCTCTTGATTTGTCGATCTTTACATCACGACAACAGATTTCAACCTTATCGGACTTCATGCTTGAACTACGCAAGGCCACCCTAACCTTTGTCATACCTACAGTTGTCTTTGGTCTAGATAGTACGCATGAGGCATTAGTACGTGCCTGGTATGCGCTAGCCTTTAGCGTAAGTCCTCTACAAAGTGTTGCTCAAGGGCATCTTCAGGAAATACTGAGTCAAATTGTCAAGCAGCTCGTGCAGGTGAAAAATGCCACTTCCTCAACCACGAAATACCGTTTTAACAAAGAAGAAGAGCTAATTCATGTATGGGGCCGTTTCAGCTTAATTGCGTCTCTTGTCTCTACCGCAGATCACTGGGATACCATCAAAGAAGCGCTCCTAGGCCAGCTTCGTCAAGATGCTACTGTAAACATTGCCTGGCTTCGCCTTTTGGTGTTTATCCTTGATACTGCTATGAACAGCCTCCTATCGCAGATCAACAATGAACAGCAGGCTGAGGGTATAATTAGTACGACACCAATCGCCGATCACATCTCAGATCTGGTAGGATTCCTCCTCCAGACTTTGACAGTCACCGCAGATGGGTTAGCCCATCAAGACAATAGTGAGTCCTTACCACAGGACTCCTCAGGCACTCAGCAGGATGAGGGAGCTGTCTCGTTGAGCGCGAGGTCCCTCTCTCTCCACCTGAGAGTTCGGGCGCTCGAATACTTATTCGACCTGATCGCGCTCTCCTACTATGACATGCCACTGAACGATCAATATACTCTCGTTAAACGCTTCGAAGAGGTCTTCGAAGTTCTTTGTACGCAATTACATGATGCTCAGGAACATTTGAAAGCCACCACTAATGCATATAAGAATGATAAGTGCGTGGTATCTCATATCGCGGAGGCTCGTCACCAGTGTACTCACTTAGAGGCGACTCAGATGCGTCTGGTAGTTGGACTTTGCCGTCTATTCCTTTTCAAGCGTATGGGTGTGGGTCTGGCGCCGCGTGTATTAACCCAGTGGACACACAGCTCCTCTAAGGCGGTATCTGATATCTTCAAGAATCTCTTTTATCTTTTGCGTAATATGGCTGGTGGAAGTTTCGAAATCGAGCGCGATATTCTCGTTGAGGCATATAATCGATGCGCTGAGGTAGGCGCAACACCCATTTCTGTGGATGCTCTCTATCAGATGGGCTCCAAGTTGGCATCAATGCATTTCTTTGCTGCTGACCGCTACTACACGTCGTGTAAACAGTTAGTTCAATTTGCAATCGACTTTGCGGTGACTACGGACCCACTTATTCTACAGGCTATCATTCCATATTGTAGCAAGCTGCGCGTAGCGGATGCGATTCAACTCTTGCAGCATGATCTTACCAAAGGTGGAGATCTCTTTACGAATTCAGTAAACACTTATGCGCGTGCATTCCTTAGCTCGTTGCGCCGGGCGGCGAAGTTGGAGGGTGCACCATTGCCTTCTTCCTCATCAACTGTGAAGCGTCCGAGGGAGGTAACATTACCACAACATGACGAGGATGATCTCCTCGAGAGCATCGCACAAGGGCTTCACACAGTTGGTGCGCCCGACTACTCCAATGGTGTTCAAGAAAGCGCCTCAGAACCACCGCATCCTCTAGATAAGTTTGCTCGTACTTCAGTTTCATCACATCAAGGTAAAATATCGATCGCAGGTCGTATGGTTAATAGGGATGGTTGGCATGTCCCTGTGGGGTCCCAAAATTCAGAGGAATCTGAAGGGGTCTTCGTAGCTCTCTCCCCTGGGGATCAGCGGAGCGTTGCGACAGGAGACCGTCATCTGCATCGCTCTGTGGTTAATGTTCCCACTACACAGGAGATAGCGACACCATCTCTGTCTGGAGGCGTTGATACTGAAGTCTTCATTGCAACACGTGAATTTGAGTAGCTTGGCTGCTTCATCTCATGTCACTTAGGTGGTGCATCATCGGCGAATTTGATACTTACAGTAATTAAATTTTTTTCCCCTCATTTCAATTATTATAGAAAATTATAAACGATGCCGACTCCTTTCTTGAGTGTGTATTTACATTTTTTTTGTGATTTTAAAGTGAAATTATTTTCTCCGCATGAAGATAAAATTCAGAAGAAGCACACACTCTGGCGCCTCGTTCTCATAGAACTTGCTAATTTTTACATAGAAAGTATTTTATTATTGTTTATTAATTTCTTTTTTAAATCCTTCTGTATTGACTGCAGATTTCAGTTGAAGGGATTTGGATTGGTTTCAAAGTTCATTCCTTAATCTATGCTGAACAAAATCTCTCCAGCGTGTTGACAAAGGATTTGTAGCATGGTGAAGTCGATGCTGTTTTAAAATATCCCACCTCATTATTTTACGCCTTCTCGTATATAAAAAGTAAAGAAGCTCTATGTTCTATTTACCTTTTCCTATTTCTTCTAAGAGTTTATCTTTTGGATTAAGTAATGTAATGGGAAGGTTCTCCTTCTTCATTGATATGAAGCCCTTTATTTAATCTTTGTTATTTGCTGTTTTATACCAGAAGACTTATATATATCCATAAAATTCATGTTTGCATTCCGTGCAAGACCATCAATTGATTTTACGTATATCGTTCCCTAGGAAAATGGGTATTGAACTCTGCTTATGCTTTTCCTCCTTTTTACTATATAAATAGTTTTTTACGCTTGTGTGGTTGAGATACACTACTGGTAGAGTTACTTTATTATAATTTTGACTCAAACATTAATTGAAGGAGTTAGCTAGAATGCGTCATGAACGTGCAGGGCAGAGAGAGGAATTGTCGCTATTCCCTCCATGGCCTGATGAAGCGGAATCTGCATCTGGGCCGCTAAATCTTAGAGTTGACAACGACATTTTTTCCTATGACAGTCAAACTTCCCTTATGTGGCCAGGCCGCCCTTCCCAAAAGGCCACTAGCGAGACTAAAAAGACTAGCAAGGGCGGCGAACATGCGATTAGGGCGTTAGTACAGGCCGGGCACCACAGCCAGCAGCGTCACGCACACACGCACCCGAGCACCGCAACCCCCGTTGCAGTTACACCTTCTTCTTTCTATGATCCATATAACTGGTTCAAGACATACCAGCATTTGTATCGTGACGGCCTTCCTCCGAGTGCCTGGATTGCGCTTTCCCACCGGAAGCGCGCTTCATTGAATACCAAAAACGCTGTCCGCGCCGCGTGCTGTGTCCGTGTGCTTCCTCAGTTAGATGTTATTAAGGCTGCACTCAAAAAACCTGCCGCGGATCGGCGTCGGGAGTGGTATGAAATGTGGGAGTCCGTCTCTGCGTGCGGCGCCGAGAGCCGCAGCGGGGTTGGAATCCGACGACGTGGCTCACCTTCCGATGAGGCTGCTATGGCGTATATTCCCACGCCGCACATCTGGGCCGCAATTAGTAAGCCGGAGGGGCACGAAATCCACGTCCATGACGCCCTTACCGGTACACGCCTCCTCCGTATTTCAGAACCAAAGGGGCAACTGGCCGTGACTACTCTCCTTCATGCCCCTTTTCGCGGCTTTATGGATAGACAACTGAGGGTGATATCGATCCACAAGCCAAAGGACCTGTTGCGTTTGAAAAGCCAGCAACTGGTCGACACTGACTACGTTTGGGTGGGGTTCGCAGACGGTTCAGTACGACTATTTCCTGCCAACCCCAGCCGTATTCGCGATGCAGATCGCTCCGAGCGAATATCTAGGGGCGAGCTTGAGGACGTGGTTTTCGAGCTTCCAAAGTACCACAACGCCAGCATCATCGCTATCTCGCGGAGTCCATGCCATGGGGACGACAAAGGGATGGACTTGTCTACCATGAACCGGCTGAGCGCAGCCATTGATTACATGACTGCAGCCAGCACTAAGGGCTCTGAGGACAACCGAGAGCATCTCTCTCTCATGTGTACGGCGTCCGTCGACTCAAGTATTGTGGTGTGGGATGTTCGCAAGATTTACCAAACTATGGAGGCTATGCGGGTTCAGAAAAGTGGAGGCGCCATCCGGGGACGTAATTCACGTGGGGCCAGATGGGGAGATTACAATGACGAGCGCCCAGGCGCCGTCGACAGCGTGTTCTATCCCGATTCGGCATCCGGCGATGTTGTTACTATAGATGGTTACGCTGCAGGTCCAGCTAACCATAAAAAAATCTTTTGCTTACGCTCCGCATGCACAATGATCAAGGTGCGACCGGTATTAAAGCTGAAGGGTGGAGTGACTGCTTTGAAGAGCATTCAATGGGTGTCCACCTTGGTCACGACCGAGGGCTACCAGGTACGTCGTCGTGTAACAGAGGCAACACGTGATGCAGAGGAGCAAAGTGCCCCTAAATTTGTGAAAGAGTGCCGTGATATTCAGACACTAACGCGATTTCAACGTCGCGAGGAGCATCGTCGAGTGCTGAGGTTGAATGAAAGCGAAATGCAGGAAGTAGAAGAGGAGCTAAAGAGCCTCATGCCGGCATTGTCCGACGAACCTGCGCAGTCTCTTCGCATTAACTTGATTATCGCGGGAGATAGTGTAGGCTCGATTCATCTTTGGAACCTTGACGAGGAATTGCGTTATAAGCAAATACAGGATCCCTTTGATTGTGGGGTGGGGCTCGAGAGGCATGATGTCAGTCCCCGAGTCGGCTCTCCGGTCGGGACGATGACCGACGGCGGGTCCGTGAGCATTCGAAACGGCTCGGAGAGCCCTGGGCGCACTAGTCTTGGATCACAACAGATGTGTTATAGCACTGCGAGCCCGTCAATTCAGATGAGTGCTCTAGGGAGCACTTCGAGGCCCCCTCGCCGTGCAAAGGCTCTGGGAAAGGTACTTAAAACTGCCCCCAAGAGGGCCACCAGCACGGCCACTGTCCCATTGCTCAGTGGTCCGTCGAAGGGTCTCGTACCTTCTGCTGGAGCAAAGAAAACTCCTGCCGCAACTCAAGGGAAGGAAACTAAAACATCACTGCTAAATAGGCCAAAGGTAGGGTTTACATCTGACAGAGCGACATCTGTGCGAACGACAAAGCGCGTCTTGCCGTCTGCCATTCCATCTCGGCCGAGGCCCTCTGGCCGTATGGAGGAGAAAGGGCTTGACAAGGATGGTATCACACCACCGGCGTCTACAACAGCAGCGACGGATCTGCTTCGGGGTCGATTAAGTAAGCTGCAGAAATTGGCAACTATGCAAAGAGACACGCATGTCCCTCTCAAGGAGATAAATGCCATCATGGACTCTAATGAATTAAGTCAGACACCGAGCAATAAACCTGTTAATGAGACAACTGCAAACCTGCAAACGAAGCGGCGGCCCAAAGTCATCTCCAAGATGTCAACTCCAGCAAGGTACACTGACACTACTCGCCAGAGAGTCTCACAGAGTCAGGGAAAGGTTGCGAAAGAGAATAAAAGTGCGGCTTCTGCTTCCTTGTCACGTCGCAAAAATGGTGAGTCTCAGGTTGCTGAACGTGCTACACCAATAACTACAAGTAGTCAAGGGAAACCCCAAGGCAGGGTAAAATCTCCTCAGGGAAGGAACAGCATAAGCCCCAGGCTTGTGACAAGGAACGACATCCTGAGCCGTGCGTCTAAGTGTCGCATTGAGTTCACAGGCGGAGTTGCTATCACCGGTATGGCTATTGACGTTCCTGATACTCTTCGGACTACATTGCGTCAATACCCGAACCCCGAGGATCGGCCCTTTTCTCTACTAGAAGAGCTCTCACCTGAAGAGATGGAGCGACGAAGATTAGAGAATTCGTTTGAAGAGCTGACAGAGCATAAGGCTCTTTTCTTTGTCTTCAAACATTTGCAGTTATATGTGTCAGTAGAGGGGGTGGTTCTGAATCTGGAATGCACACCATCATGGCATGAGGACTCCGATGGGTATGAATATTTTAGACGATTGAAGGACTTGGACCAGGGAGACGCGATATCCTCCCTTCTTGCGTCCACTCGGATGGAGGAGATGCCCGTTGTTGGAGAGGTGGAGTTCCCATGCTTCACTGTCCACTTACGGAAGAGAACCTTGGAAGCGCACTCTCAACCTGTGATACAGTTACTTTTTGACAAGGCCCATGGTTTGATCTGGGTGGCGCGCAACGACGGTCTACTCTCCCTCTTTTCGAAGGACACGAAGCGGATCGTGACGCGCGTAGCACATCCCTGCGCGGATGTCGCCCTTGGACCGCCACCGTACGTGGAATGGAAAAAGCAACAACAAGCCTATCTTCGGGACTTTAACCTGGGCCATTCGCAGCTTCACCTGGAGTGGCATGAGGAAACGAAAGGCTACGAACCTGCCCACTTCAACAACTTCTTGCCTTTTTGCAAGCGGTCACAGACTACGTTGATCTTGCTCTCTGGCAGGCGACAAACACATACAGAGGATTTCAAGGTGGGACATCTTCATTCACTCTGGTATGGGGCTGAGAAGTACGCTAATTCGTTTGGATTGTCTAAATCTCATGAATCGCGTGAGCATAGTGGACATCCCTCCTCAAGTTTGGTTTTCATGCAAGCCCTGAAGCTCGATGGGCGCTCAGATATGGACGTGCATGCATGCTATCGCGAAAAATGCTTAAGTGATTTGTTTGATCGACTTCTTTACTACCGGGGCAGGGCCGACCAAGTACGCCGTGTACAGAAAGACAACTACCAGCTTCAGTGTAACCTTATCAGTGACCGTGTGCGCTACATAATGCATGAGTTCTCAGCCTGCGCATCCTTTTCAACTCTCTCTCGGTTCTATGGGATCTGGAAGAAGCATGCGCGTGATTACCGCCGCGAGCACATTTTGCGGCGCCAACGCGCATCGCGAATTCTACAACTGACACATCTTGCCAATGTTGCGATGCGAAACACAATCATCGCACAGCAGGGCCGGTATTTTTACATTTGGTTTAGTTGGTGTGCTAGACGTGTCATGATGCATAGAGAACACATACAGGAAAAGTTCTTTAATCATCTGATGTCACCTACACGACGCCTTCCAAATCGGAACATGATGCAGCGACTTTGGGAGCAGCATACACGAGCTCAGATATATAAATTCTGGAAAAGCTTAGTAGGTATGGGTAGTCCGCGGTATCGTGGAGGGTGGCATTCCATCGCAACAACTTCTGCGCGAAGTACATCCCCAATGACTACACCCATTGCTCGTATCAAAAGTTCCCGCCTGGGCTATAATAATTTGATGAACATCAGTCCACTTGTGCGCACTGAGACTTGCACTTATCTAGCTGGTGCGGAGCCTCCAGTTGCAGAGTATATCAGCAATGGTCCGGAGCAACACACTCCAGTGGGTAAGTACTGCCCTAACGGCGATGATGTGTTTAACAAGCAGGATAAACTGGCATTGACGGCAAATTATACCCATTCTACAGCCTATATTGATCCTTTTCACCTAGAAAAAGAGAATATTGCCCCAAGTGAGATTTTGCCTGAATCGCATTGTGAAGACCCAAGACTTGTTTCGGCGTTTCTTGAAATAATGGCACTACTTTTTGATGCACGACATGTGATGATGCAATTCAAAGAGAGCAATATTTCTTCCCAGAGCGTCCTGGATGAGTCTTGGCTTTCCATCGTGAAGAGTAGTGAGGGTGGTGCTGAGATGGATGACGAAAGCGGGCGCCGCTTGGCTGTCTTTTCCTACGGCTTGCTTCCACTTTTACAGGGCTTACTATCTACCGCCTCGGATGTCCTTTCGAATCTAAACGATGAGTCAGTAGCCAATGAGGTGATTTCTTTGATGGGTGGTATACAGTTCTGTATGGATTACGTCACAGCTGATTCGGTGGATTACTTGGCGAGTTTATTGGCATCGGAGGATTCCGCGCATAGCGATGTTTCGGCTGTCCTTTTTACTACGGACAACTTAAATGTGATATCTTCTGTCGACTATGGCAACAACTCAATGGAATACGATGTGAATGGTATGGTACACACATTAAAGAGTGCACGACTACAAAATGTAGAGAAACTATCGAGGAAGATCAACTCTCCCAAATCAGGACGACACGCCCTTCGAGTGAATGGTAAGCTAGAAAAAAAGACAAATCCATATCTTATGTCTCCAAGTAGTGTGTTTTTAAGCATAATGCGATTTTTCGTGATCAAGGCAATGGACGAACAAGAAAGCCTGGATGCGTTAAAGGAAGTGACGAGTGAAAAAGAAAGTTTAGAATCATTTATTAGCTTTCTAGAAGATGAGAACGCTGTGGATCGACGATGCCCACTTTTCACGTGAAAATGAAAGTTTGGAAAGTCACTTTTCTTCTTTTATTTGTGTGAATGAGTATGAGAACGTTTATCTATGGCTTACCACCCTAATATTGACATTAAATTGTGATAAAAAATTTTATATTCATTTCTTTCTTTTTCTCTCCCTCCCCCATATTCCCCTCCCCCTCCCCCTTCCTCTCTTTATAGAAGAAATATCACGGCAGTGTCTCATCCGCCTGTCACACAGGCCTGAATCTACTTTATTTTCTCAGTTACAATTTTTCAACATATCTTTTGATACATTTTGCTTGATCTATGTGTGTAGTCAGGCTAGTGCTAAGCCCATAATGTGTTGGGTAGAGTAACACACACGTAGTAGATTACGATTTAAGGATTCACATTTTTCCTGTTTTTGCTTGCGCGTTGCCACTGTGGCATGGTAATCATGTGCCTGTTATTTTTGTGCTCTGAATAAACTCTAATTAGAAATAAGGAAATATTAGAATACGACAAAAAACAGGAAGGTATAATACTATCTGTTAAATTTTGCTGAATATTTTACTACCGAAATAACTCTCTAAAGAGAAGTATATTATGTGAATATAAAGATGGTCAGTGTTTCGCTGCTTGCATTACAATAGAGGAATATATATTTTTCCCTATTTCTATATGTTTCTCTCCCCTGGTTTCTCTCTTCTTCTTTTGTGTAAACTATTCAGAGTTGTATCATGCACTACCTTGGTCTCTATTATCCTTCTCAAGGTATTATTTGCTAGATTTGTGTGTGTGTGTGCTAAGAGAATAGAATATCAAAGCCGTCTGTGCACACATAAAAGTGTGTATCTTAAATAATTTTAATTGCACACAGTATATTGGTTTTTGATTGCCAGACATATATTCGTTATACTGCATTATATATATATCATCACATGTCCTCCTTTGCTGCCTCAGCAAATTTATCGACGGAAACCGCAAACAGCAGCTTGCTTCGATCAGGACTGAATATCAGTGTGGGTGACACCAAATCCATTGTGCTCGCCTTGCAAGCTCTCCAGGGGAAAATCCGGGCACTTGAACAGGACCGCGACCTTCATAGAGATCAATATGAACGGATTCTTCAGGCACATGAAGCTTACAAGATCGATATGGAGCACCAATTAGAGCGCGAGCGTGCTGCACACCGTCGCCGTGAGGAAGAGCTCCAAGAGCTACTTCACAAGGCTCACGAGGAGAAGTCTCGAATAGAAGGCACTTTGAGTGGAAGTCCAAGTGATTTGACAACATTTAGAAAAGAAATTGAAGATATGATTGAATCTGAGAAGAAAATGGCAAATCAACGAGAGCTGAAGCTTCAGACTGAGATCAACCGTCTTCACCAGGAAATCAGTGAGGAACGGACTAGATATAATACTTTGTTGGAAAATGTAGAGAAGCTTAAAGGAGAGCGCAACACTATTGAGGAAATCAACTTCAATTTGCGGAAAGCTATTTACGAGCTGCAGAATCAGCCTCATAGCAAATCGCAGCAGCGGCAAACCGCAAAGACTCTCAACACACGCCGTGGGAAACCACTCGGTGTGTCTGGCGGAATCGCCAAGGAGCCCACTAGGCACACCGGGAGGGGCTACCCAGTTCACTGCGGTGGGTACCAGGAACCCACCTGTAATTCACGACTGCGTGACGCGCGAAATGCATTCGAAGAAGGGTCCTGTGTTTGTGGAAGGGCCTACCTAGTGGGGGATAGCTCTGTGAACACCCCCAGGAATAATCCTTCCGGCGCGGGTCATCTGTCTCAAAGGCAAGGACGAAGCTCTTCTACCCAATCTCGCGTTCGGATTATCTCGCGCGATACCTCAGCGCTTCCCCCACACTCCTCATCATGTCACAAGCCTTCCCCTTTACCAAGTGCTCGCACATGTGGGCCCGTGCAACATCATGGTACAGACGATGGTGGTGTCAGCTCTGCGCTTCCAAACTACAATAATAGTTCAACCACCAACATGGGCGCCCGACAAGGAAACATAAGCATAGATGAAGTCAAGAAGCAGATCAATGAGGAATTGGAGGAGTTGCAGAAAGAGTACCAAAGTACTATTTCTCGTGCCAATGCTGAGAAGCTTCCACGCCACGTTGTTAATGAGGCATTGAAAAGAATTTCTTCGCATATTGATAGGAAGATGGAGCAAGTGGAATTGCTGCGGGCTGTGCATCGCGAACTTGGAACTCCCCGAGTATCAACCACTATTGGTGATGGAATCAGTGCCGAACATGCCATTGCAGACAAGCAGGTGCAGCGCAATCGTCTTGTGAATGAGCTGCGTTCCATGCTAGCACAGTCTGCTGAGAGGCAGTAATACAGTTCTTTCGCTTAATAGATCATCACTGTATTTTTTTTAGCAACCTATAACCCCTTTTCATAGCCTCACGCTTCAAGCTTCCTTATGTGTTCCTATTGAGCATACCCCAAGACTATTTTTAGAAAGCTTTTTATATTGGCTTCGTGGTATTGTTTCATCAAACCAATAGTTGATGTTGTATTCATTACAAGCCTACATGAGTTTCGGTATATATATATATATATATATATATATATATAATTACTATCATTATTAGTGTTACTGATTTATAGCATTGCTCAAAAAATCATTCGTTCCATTTGATGGGGGCATATTTT
>AIHY01000093.1:0-22419 GCA_000331125.1 Phytomonas serpens 9T
TTTGTATATATATATATATATATATATATATGTATATGTATATATAGATATATATTGCAGCTTGCATCTGCGATACTAATTCATGCATGCATTCATCTATACGTTCTGTATCTAGATGTGTAGTCTCCTAATTGACTGATAGCCCTCAATAGAATTATGAATAGATGCGGTAGGCCCCTTTTCAAGAGAACGCGAAAGAAGTTTATACTAAGTAAAAACAATCCACAATTAAATAGAAAAAGCAATTTGACTCCTTAGAAATGCCTCCATTAACACAAAATTATCAACCGGAGGCTGCATAAAATATATTGTTTGTGTCCATTGGTGTAGATATGCACAAATGTAAAGAACATGATAAAATCCATTGTTTTCATAATCATACTTAACCTTGCCAAAAACGTACAATTTAGCAAGAGCCTTTTAAATATTGTTGTTATATTGGATGCAGGTTTAGCAGAAGAAAAAAATTGTTCGCACTATTATTATTATAGGTATTATCCCTTAATTTAAACCTTTTAGTCGCCTATTAGTAAAGTCAACTAATCTATTTTGGGATTAGCTTTAAAGCTTTCTCAAAAGTAGCTGCACAAGTCTGCAATCGTAAGATATCATTCTTGTTGCTTTAGTTTGGTGGAGATTCTTGTCGCTAACCATTTTGTCTTTAATTGGCAATTCTCAATTGCATAACCTTGCATAGAAGATAATACTAGGAATAACTTGTATATACACTAATGAAGCCAGTTAGTTCATCTTGATGTCAAGGTTTTCATCTAAAAGGTTGGGGGGGGAGGGGGGGGGGGAGGGAAGTCAAACGGTTCTGGCCCTCTTTTTTTGCAAATTTGATTATAGGTAATGGATCTGCGCAAATCACAATCACCCCACAAGGACACGCAATTCTTCCCCTCTCCTCTCCTTTCCTTCTTTTCTCGATCTACAAGAAATACCACCGCATGCGTTTCTTCACGAGGTACATAAATTAGGGAATTCTAATCCTTATGGTAGAAATGTTATGAGCGTAGACATCACACTTTTACTATACAGTAAAAAACGTGTGAATAAAGCAACGTAAAACGAAAAAAGGCTTAATGCCCTTTCAGTCCGTCAGAATAAACTATATTTGAGGCAGCATATTATACGCCGTGCATGGATAAGGAATAAAATACTTGAATAAAGCTGTCTACCAGATTTATCCACTTTATTTTTCGAAGGGAAAAGCAATAAATGGTGATCTTAGTCCTTCGATACGTTTTTTCCACCGTTTTTAGGTGGGGAAAAGAAACCACCATGTTCGATTTCGAGTAAACGTAGAGGCGGCAGCTTTATAGTACGACATTCAAAAATAGTAGCCGCTTCCATTTTGTCGGTGGTAGTAGTGTGGTGCATCCCCTTTGAGGTTGAAGTCTGTGAGCTATTTCCAAAGTTTAATATGGGTTGTGGGATCCCGATTATCATGCATTCAGAGTCGAAGTCCTTTGATGGTCTTTGCATAGAGCTGGAGTTTATGGAGGTGGCCGCGGAGTGGCATCGGGTATCATCGGAGTTGGTCTCGCTGCAGGGATCCGGCCCCAAGAGGGAGCTAAACGATTTCACCTTAAGTGCGTCACTACAATCATCTTCCTCATGGACTATGGGAAGCTGCATTTTTCCGATGATAAGGCGTTGGCAAAAATCAAAGAAATGATCTCCCTCTTGCTCCTTCTACGTTGGATGAAAACAATTGACGAAAATTACCAGATATATTTCTAAGGGATAAGAAATAAAAATTTAGTGATCGACGCAAGAATTTTTTGCATAAAAGAACCACTCCTATACTTTCGCTGTAAATAAAAAACTAAACGAAAAAGCAGACGCAATATTGGAAAAGCAAAAGAGAAAGTAAAGGGTATTATGTAAAGAACATGGTTGAAAAATAAGACGCGTAGGTATACCAGTTCATATCGCAAGCCATTCGGACATCAATTAACGGATTCCGTACATTGATAAATGTGTGGCAAGCATTTCACGCACCTTCAGCGCAGAATATATTAGCTAGATGATTAAGTAAAGATTTCGAGAAAAAACGATCCGACAGCATTGAAAATAAATGCATCGTCATTCCTGAATTCTATATTAGTCAATCTGTTTTAATTTACAACACTAGAGGATCATCGAAACTCTTTAACGTGCCTGGCAGAGCATGAACCAGACTCTTATGACACCACAAGGACCGACACTTAAAATTGATACCCTCATCATTCCAACCTCGATTTGTTTTTGTTCATTGCATTACTTTGAGAATATTATACCTCGCTGAAAACCATAACAGACCTCCTATAAGGATAGAGAATATGAATCATACCATGCAGACCTCTACCCTCTCCCCCCCCCTATGAACTCCATCACCCCCTAGTATCGAAGAGGGGAAAGAGAAATGGGATGAAGAAAAAACATACGGGGGACGATACAGAACACAAGATATAAGAAATACAAAAAATAAGCTAAATGTGTATTACACGAAGCTCACCTAAAAGAGTCAAGCTAATTCGAGTCAATCCTAGCACCTTGAAGGAGAGACGAATAACCAGTATATCATAACCATTATGTAGCGAGAAAAAAAAAGCATGCCTCTTCAGGAAGGAAAAGCCTCATGGTTGGACAAGCGAAACACGTATGGATACTAATATTTTTTGTTTCCTAAAGCAAATAAAACCATGTTTAAATCCAATACTCACTAAAGTATATGATGCGATTTATAAGTAATGCAATCTTCCCTCCGTTCAGTATTCCCTTGCACTATTTGTTTTGATGCAACGCAGGGCGACTTGTGGGAGGCATTACTCTCAATATTTGATGCGGGRACGTCATCTTTAAAGCGATTTTTTTCTAGACAGCATGGAGCGGTGATATAGTACACTGTGTTCTTCTCAACATTATACAAAAGAATGCAGTTCGGACGTTCAGAAGCAATGCCCTTAGTAGAGCAAGAGCTTGCAAAGCAGTTCTTCATCACCGGGCGACGAACAACGCGCGCGCTTGTGTCCTTTTCAGCCCTCACATTTTCCTTTGAGGGCAATGTTTTTTCACAGAACATGGAGCACACTAATCCCGGGCGCCTTGGTGGCGGTGCGGTGCTCTTTTTAACCCGCTCTGATGTCGGAGCTGCGCTGAGGCCGGTAGGTAACAGGGCGTCATCGCGCTCCTTCAGAGGAACAGGTGGCTGTAGGGCCGAGGCCACCGAATGCGAGGCGGTAATTTGGAGGGGCTCCTTGAGGGCGTCGGCGACGACTGTGGAAATGTCAGCCGGTGCCACAGGATCGGTGATATGGTGCAGTCCTGAGGAGGTTGGCTTTACTGCGGAATCTACTTTTGGGACAAGTTCATCCGTTTTTGGTCGGCTAATATTAAAGACGGATTCCTGTCCATTCTCTTCTGGTGTCGTCACAAATTGCCCCCATTGAGCCAGAAAGCGGTTCAAGTCCATGCATTCATCTTCATCCTGAGTGACCGTTTGGAGAAAGTCTTGGAAATTGTTCAAGAGCGGTGTTGCATCACACGATGTCTGTGGCGTTGAAAGTGCCTGTAGGGAAGCGACATCGATGGTATCGGAGTTTGGCAACACCATACATCCGCCCCATCCTCGGCTATTATTCTCTGGCAGATGTGTGGGGTAGCCCTGCGTCCATGCAGTACCGTCAATACTGACACTGTTAACGGCTGCTGTTGCTACAGGTGGGACTGGGTCAATCTCATTTGCACCGAGCGGGAGTGAACCGCTAGTAGGAACACCACCTACCCCACACTGGTCATACGTCATGCCGCTACCAAATGGAATGTGTACGATGGTTGGTGGGGTTGTAGATGACATTAAAGACTGAAGAGTTAGCGCGGGTGTCGTAGTCCCGCACCCGGGGCCATTGGCATGCGTGGCTAGGTAGGCAGATTTCTTTAGATCTGTTTTAAGTGGGTACGATCCCTTCGTGCTGGTCATCATGTCAATCTCAGAGAATATAGGCGCGGGGGCTGCCCCGTAGCTCTCGCAACTCCCTTTTGGCCCAGCGGCGACGTCGTGTGCTAGAGCGTCAAGGTAACCATCCGCCTGAGAGCCGGGAGCCGTAGAGTGCACCGGTTCGGTTGGTGGGTGCCACGGTCTTGCATTAACCATGGACACATTGCTTGACAAATGGTGACCATCTTGATGAAAACCATGGACGGATTGTGGAGAAAAAATATGAGAGGGCATCATCTGCATAGAGTAATTCGGCGGCTCTATTGCGGAGGAACCATCCATGACAACGTTGACATAACTGTGGTTATTGATGTTAAAGTATGGATGCTGTATCGAACTGTAAGGAATGTACATCGCCACTGGACTATTGGTTGCACCGTAATACGGCATCATGCAGGGAACCATCCCGGGACTGATGGGCAGTAGTCCCTGTGGATGCAACGGAGCACCTGCGGCGGTTGTACTAGGGTCCAGGTGTGACAAGGAAGGTTTCTTTCGGCCTCCCTCGCGGTGATGTCGCGGGGGAGCACCACCAGCTGTAGTGAGAGGAATCTTCGTCCCACCACTACGGTTGTCAATGTCTTTGTTATCGTTCGAATTGTCAAATTGAGCGCCGATTGGGGATATAGTACTTGGGGATACCAACAAAGGCGTTAAGGGGGCACCCTCGCTGATTGGCTTGGAATGCTCCTTGCCGCCACTGTCTGGGCTGCGTGGTTGGGCAGGGGGTGCGTTTGCGGTCGCGGGCCCCTTGATTTTCTTATCAGCAGTGGCGGTCGCTGCTCCACCATCAGACCCCTCATGTTTTAAAGAACAATCATTGGGTAGGCTATCAATTGTCGCTTCTTCCCTAAGTTCCTCTTCTCCATGGGCAAAGGCACAGCGGTCACCAAAGGGGCATCCTGACGGAGTGTCAAAGTAGGTGCAAATCGACGTTTTAAACTTAGATAGCTTTACAATATCATGACGCTTGTTCTTCACCATTACTTATATTCTTTGTTTGGTAATAATGATGATAACTTTAGTATTAATTAAAGGAATTAATATGGGTACTTCCCCCTCAGGAAAAAAAATGCGACAAGTAGGATACAGGACCTAGTTTCTTTGGCTTTATATGGATCTAAAAAATAAAACGAAGGTTCTCAAGCAAAAGAAAGTAATACTGAAAGGGAGGCCGAGATTTGTTTAGCGGTCGTTGTGGAGGGGTGAAGGATAACCTGGATCAGTGGTGAGTACTTAGCGGAAGTGCAGTGTATCAGGAAAGATCTTCAATATGCACAGAACAAGAGAGCAAGATATTACACTTTGAGCAGAGAATTCACGAGAAGATACACAAAAACGTAAGCGTACTGATTATTTCAGCCGTTTTTTAGAGGCCTACGTCAAAGCCTTCTGTTAAAAATAGGAAGGCGCGATGAAGTTTTTCTTATTTTTATCGTCGAAACTCTATATCCACTTAGCGCAGTTACTTAAACCGTACTCTAAGAACTACGACTGCGCTTTTTGGCTGTATCGTGATAATTACCGCGTGCGTACTTCAACTGAACGACACGCAATATAGAACGAGGGGGAAAGGGGGGGAGGGAAGGAAAACAAAAAAGTAGCTCCTAAGTCAAGGTTTAAAACTTTGTATGCTCGGGAGAGAATCTACAATAATTTGGAGTTGAATTGTAAGCAGTAACAACTTGATAGAAAACAGAGACAAGGGTTATATTATCGATTTGAAATACAAGCTAATGTCTCAAATGGTCCGTAGCATAGCTCTGCAAACCAAAATAGCAAAAAAAGTACATTGACAGAATAATTGCATTAAGTTACTTGTTTATTATTATTAAACCCCACATTATTTTACCTTGTCCTTTACTGCCGGGTGCTGCATTTTAGTCATGCAATACACACTTAAATGATAATAATACGCTAACGAGGTTACTTCTCAAGGTCAGAAAAAGTTCAACAGAAGCAATCCATGCGTAATCTCATCATAGTAGTATCCCCATTCTCAGTTTCCTACCACACCAATATTTTGCCTATGAAGAATGATTTTTGCCAAGATTATGATAAAAAAGTGAGAAATGTGTCATTTGGTAAATGCAAATGTGTAAAAAAAATACTCTCGGAATTTTGGTTCCGTGATATGCGCACCTATTAAATTAAAATGGAAACAATAACAATAACAATAATAATAATATCAAAGAAACCTTATCGATGCTGCACACCAACGGTCAGCTCACCAGATCCATGAAATGCCAAATATTAGCCACCAATGATTCAAGACTTGCCTACGAGACTTGGTTATTGTGGTCAATGTCTCTCCTGCATATGTCTACCTTACTTCAGATCAACTATAATAATAGACATGTTATCTGTCCCGTCAGGTCGTGCCGGCTGTCCCTTGGACTCACCCATCGGTGCCAAGCAATGTTGACACACAGCCTCACATATAGCCTGATTGTCCAATTCTTCTGCTTTTTTCAGCATGATAAACGCAATAAGCTGTTCGTTTGTCAATACATCGAAAATGCCATCACAGGCTAGAACAACGAAGGTATCAGCCTTATGGTCTCGCTCCACCGTTATGACATCGGGAACCGCAATCACCTGCTGATTCCTGGCATCAAGGTCCTTCTTTGATTTGTAGGTAAAGTCCCCCATTGCGCGACTCATGGCTAACTGACCATTTACACGGTTGTCCTGCACGAACCCCCCTGCCGCGGCAATTCTTTCCTGTTCCAACTTCAGCTCTGGCTTGTGGTCATACGAAAGGTCAAGAGCAGCTCCATTACGGCAGAGCACAGCCCTCGAATCACCCACCCACGCACAGGTGATTTGGCTGGCGGTCACATGCACTACTATGGCAGTACAGCCAGAATCATCCTTTTTTTCATCAGCTAGGCACTGATCCAGTTCCATGAAGGTGGTATCAAAGTCAATACGTTGACTCTCGGAGTCAAAGTACTTCTTCGCAAGTTCGGGCATCAGGTTACTGCACCGATCGGCGCACGTCCTGCCCAAGTGGCCATCAAACACACCAAACAAGGCCTGTTCGCCGAAATTATCATGGGATGGAAAGTCTACTTTAATAAAGTGCGCATCTTCCATGTTGATGCGCCAGCCCTGCATGCTCCCTGCAGCCACTTCAAACTTCGGGTTTGTATTGACAACCTCACCGTGAAAGGTAGTATTAGGTTTCTCAAGCAATACAGACCGCATCACGAGCTCCCTAAAGAGCTGATTGAACTCCATCTGCCGCTGCTGACTAAGCAGCGCTGCCTCGATGTCGTTCAGTTTTTTCTTCCCCAGAACAACTGAATGTGGCGCCCTCGACTTATGCGCCCCCCCACCCTGAAGAGCTTGCTTCGACTTCTGAGAATCCTCCTTTTTAGTGACCTTGCTAAGATCCGACAAAAACTTCTCAAAATCATCCTCCTCAGCCTGCTTTTTATTTTTTACATTGTCAATATGCGTGATGGCAGTGCTTGAATTAGCTTTTTTCGGCTGTCTTTTCGGTGCCATTGCGGTGCTATATTTGTCTTCTTTAATATATGTTTTTTTTAATGTGAAAACAGAAAAGAAAATAAATTTAAAACCGTCAAAGGGTTGTAAAGCGGTAATAAAGGGAAACCTTTTCCCTCACAAAAACTGAACTATACCTCGTTCCATGGGAAAGGAAAGAAATGAAAGGAACGTTAAATCTCAAAAACGAGGTGGTCCTACATTTTTCCAATTTGCTTTTCGTGGCTATCATTTTTTTCTAATGAATTTACAGCGCCGTTACCCACATCAAAATCTGCTCACTGGAGTAACGTTAGCATCTGCATCGTTATTCTTAAAGAAATGGCTAAGAATAGTGATTTATTAAGAATGTCACACTGAACTTGTTCATGTGATTCCCTTTATGGTCGACAAGACGTCATAAATAGTAAAAAGCTAAAGTGTGAACTCGTTATTCAGGTGTAGTATTTTTCCATCGTATAACAGATAAAAAATATATTTAACGAACTTATAGCATGTCACAACACAGCGGAGAACTGAATAGTATATATAAATATCCCAGTGTAGAATCAGCACTCCGACTTAATTTTGATAAAAATCGATTGTAAAAAGGTAAGACTAAACGCACACACACGCGCACAGTCGTAAAAAGGAGACATGGAGCTAGCTGATTGAGTTTAATTAAGACGCAGTATTGATTCGAAACGTTTTTTAGAGTTAAAACAATCTCGTACATGCATACATATTCCAAGTGAGCATTGGTTATATGAATCTCACGCATCCACACATTTTGAAATCTAGTATAGATAGATAGATGTCGACAACCATTTAGCGACAGCTTTACTCTTTTAAAAAATCCTAATTACGTGGATACTCACTCAAACGAAAAACAAAATGTTGCTTGGTGCGCATGGCTCCATATTGTGATCTCAACAGAGTAAACAACAGGATACGCACCAGAAGTTAAGTTATTAATGAAAAACTTTAATCAACTCTACAAGTTCGGGGAATCCTTTTGATGCATAAAATAGTGAAAAGGTGCTTTAGTAAAAATTACACATGGTCTTACTTTTCCATTGATTCCTTATATACACAATCTACTCATTTACCATGTATCCTCGATCACTTTGGATTCAATTCAGTTTTTCTAAATATTCGTCGTATTCTTACCTATAATGATTTTCTCACTTCCCAAAATCAGAACCACCCCCAACCCCACAACTTTTTGTGGTCACTTTTTATTTCCACTAGTACAAATGCATAGTGCAATAGGAATCTTCCTTTTGTAAGGAATTCATCCTAAAATAAAGAATTTTGTTGGGATAGGCCCCTAATATATCGATAAGATACTTTGTGCAGTCTCGATTCTCTGCAAACACCCGGATCACACGTTATCGATAAAAAAAAAGCATTGAGACCCTAGTGCAACTTCATGTTCGTGTGTACGCTTGAAAATACTATATTGTCTGCTCATTCAACGTTGACCACCACACAAATGAAGCATGCAAAACGAAGCGAAAAGATTTTCAAGGTAAATTGATGAATCACAGAGTCTTATCCTAATAAATATATTCTGAACTCAATGACATTATGATTTTAAATGGGTAATAATATCGATAAAGGTAATGCGTGTGTGCAAAGAATCAAGGGGAAAAGAACTGAACTGAGATAAATTTTCAATAGAGGGTAGAGACTAATGAGTTCGAAAGAAAGAAGTGAATACAAGGAGCAAAGATTTGGCAATACCTAATGAAAAGTATCATTTGTTTGTATTCACACACATGTAATACGCAATACGCACACTTCTTTTCTAAACCATTGCACATCGCCTTCCGCAACTTAACCTAACACCTAAGTAGGTTCGTCCAAATAATACCTCAAATTTAGAAATCACAAGTCTGACAAGATAAAAATAGAAAAATATTTCAATACAACGATTAAAGACATACAGATGCCGAACTTGCAGGAAAAAAACACATAAAGTTAATCGAACAAATCTCTGATCATTTTACTCGCAGCATCCTGCAAGTTTTGAAGACCTATTTAGAGGAAAAAGCTAATAGAGAGTATGTTTTAATGTTGCCAGTCATGAGAGTTATTCAAATAATATAAAACAAATATACTGTTTATCTGTGGAGTGTCCCTCAAATAGTCATTATCGCCATCAATTGGAATGTTTATATCACTAAACATTAAAAAGTGCACAGTCAAGTTATAATAATAATGTTACAGTTTTTTATTTCTCTGGACTGCACTTATACCCTAACACGGGTCAAATAAAATGGGGAAAACATTCGAAAAGAGTGAAAATAAGATCTCTAGGATATAAATTCCCACATTCCATTTAACCAAATGAATGTTCTCACTCAGAACATACCATGTGTAGATCATTCTTTCACAGTTAGATTTCGAATCATGACGCCTCCATTTTGATTTCAGGTCTGATAATGTAGGTATATATATATATATATATATATATATACATATAGACAGATATGGATATATTGAAAAGAATGCGTGAATGAGAAAATTTATCCGATTCTATGTGTTTTGTAACGCAACTTTTTCCTTCTCCTTCTTCTTCCCACTCCCTTTACCATTACTCTAGAACGCAGACCATTACGCTCCTCGATGGGTCAGATACATGAAATTTTAACTTTACCGTACAGGTCGACACGTAGAGTCCGCCATCCGCGTGCGGGCCATCACGTTAATGGAAGTTTTATGGCTACTTTTATGTAATATGGAAGCCACGGAGTCGATACCTGATCAGGTGGTAGTTGTAGGCACCGAGACGGCCCCTGCAGGTGAACACAGGTCACGCTTGGTACTAAGTAAGGATGAAAAAAAGGGATGATGAAGCGCATCTGTACAGCTGATACGTTTCTCCGGGCGGTATTTCAACAACGCATAAATAAAGTCAAGGAATGTGTGACAGGATACCTCATTGTGGTCAAGGTAATCCTTCCGTTTGTCATGTAAGGTATCTGTGGTCATACCAAGGATGCTCTCCAGTGATCGTCGCTGTTGTGGTGGTGCTTTTAGCTCATATGTGCCTTGTGGTGTGAGGTTATAATATTTCAATGCCTTGCTGGAGCTTTCTAGCATGTCTGTTGGAAGGGGGCCGAGTACGGACTCGAAGCGTGCGAGCTGTTCGGCCTCGGAACGGCCATCAAAGAGGGGAATCCCAGTATGTAGCTCAACGAGAACACACCCCAACGACCAGCGATCAATGGCAGTACTGTAATCTAAATCAAGAATTACTTCAGGGCTACGGTAGAAGCGACTCTGGATGTAATGATGAATACGCCTATCAGCATAACAGGCGGATCCGAAATCGATAAGCCGAATGCCACTTCGATTTTGGTTCTTGAGAAGAATATTTTCCGGCTTCAAATCACAGTGAATAATGGGTTGTGGCTTCTGCTGTTCCAGTTGGCGGAGAGTGCACACGAGCTGATAGGCAAACTTGCAGACCAGATCAAGACAAACGCCCTTGTAACGTGTACACTTGATAAGCTGATAGAGATTGAAGCTCAAGAGCTCGAACATCAACACAAGATGTCCCTGCCAGTCAAACACCTTCAACAGCTTCACTACAAGATGGTTAAGATTAGCGTTTTCATTTAACTTGAGAAGAATATCTAGCTCCAACTTTGCTTGCTCACGGAAATTAAAGCCGTGCCGCGTGATTTTAAGGGCGACAGCCTCATGGCGCTTTTCATCGTAGCAGCGAATCACCGTCCCAAAACTTCCTTTTCCTAAAACTTCCTGCACAGTGAACCGGTTAAGTATCTCCTCCCCAGGTAGGACGATGTAGTGGCCGTCCTTGTCATCGTAACCGTTGTTGTACTTCGGCCCCGGTGCCTCCATACGGCGCTGATGCCAATAGCGAGCGTTGATGTATTTGTATAACGCCACCAGCTGCACGGTGAGAGCCCTAGTGGGTTGACGAAAGATATCCTCCGGGAGAGTCCCAGTCTCGGGTTGTCGCGGCCGCTGTGGCGGTTTTGAGCGCTGCGCCCCTATCAAGGTAAGCTCTGAGGGCACCGCCGTGGCGGCATCTGATCTCGTGGCGGGGGAATACATCGTCTCCGGACACAGGGAAAGAACCTTTCCCCCATGAGGCCTACTGCAATCAAGTCTGGGGCCGATACCGGTCGCTAAGCGATGCTGTGCCGCATCGTCGGGGTTGCCTTCACACAGTGCATGACTCGTCGCTGCGGCAGCAGACTTGGATTCAGATGAAATGCGGCGTGGCGGGTCGCTACCCTCCTCCACGAGCGGCCTTTCAGGGATGAAAGCATTGCCTGCATCAGAGTAGCGTGGGACCGACAAGGGATGTCGAGCCCCACGAAGGACATCGCTATGATGTCCCTCGGTCGGTGTATCCCCTATCGAGTTCGAGATGGCGGCTGCTGGGGGGGCAGAAGTAGTGGAATGGGCTGAAGGTACTAAAGCAGGCTGCCCTGTGCTGGCCGCTGGCTTGAACGTAGGATTATCGATAGAGCGAGCAAAACCCCTGGGTTCCATGGCGGAAGATGCCAGAGTACTATTGCTCAGATCACCTTGAACTGGAGTGTATCTCAAAGTTGATCTCGAGTTATTTGCGTTGATAATTCGTGACCCCAACGGCTGCGGTGGTAAAGAAGAAAATGAGGCACTGCCCTTGTGGCCATCAACTGTATTAAACTGGTGATTTGTAGCAACCATAGAAGGGGCTTGAATATGCGGATGTTTTTCGTAAATATATTTAACACTGTTAGACATCTGAGTATAGTTTTTGGTGTAGGAACTATGGCTAACAACTGAAGTAGCTTTGAGGTTTGGTCGCTCCTCACCCTCCCTCCCAACGGATGCATGGTTGCTAGAGCTTTTCATATTCTCCATCACTTGCTGTGACTCTTTAGAATCTAAGATGACTTCATGGGCAATTTCGGTTGAGCATGAACTTGGCTTCATTGAGGTGATAGATGCATATCGACCGCTGCCTGCTGTGATCAAGCTAGGCGCGCTGATGTCATTGCAGGAGTACTCTGAACTAGACATTTTATTAGTTGACGAAGACATTGTATACAAAGGAACTTGAAATTCGATATTTTTTCGCAACTATGGATTCAATACCCTTCGAAATGGTGTGCATATATCAAAAGCAATAAAGTTTTATACATACGCGTATATAAAATTCTATACCTCTACGTAAGTGCGTTTACGCCTACGTGTATTTGTATCGGTATAAGGAATAGTGTACAAGGGTTAACCTGTGTGAGTAATTATATATGTGTGCACTAACTATAGTGTCACACACACACAAAAAAAAGAAACCTGATGGTGTGAAATCTGAATGTGAAAATTAAAAGCTAAAATAATACGTTTACCTACAGATAGCAGTTAGAAAGGGAAATAGTAGATAATACAAACTAAGAGAAATCCCCAATAACCCCATCTCAAAGTAGTAGAGCAAGGCAAATTGCCAAATAACAAATATTGAAACATATACATGCGAAGTGAAGTAAATATAAGCGTATGTAATCATGTTGTTTTCGTAGGTTCATAAGGATGCAATAAAATAGTTACAATAAAAACATTCACTGTTATAGTAAGAAATAGAGAAAAAGAACCCTGTCATGAAATAAACTCAAGTATTCACGAAAAAAAGGAAAGATAATAATCTTAAAGCCCCTCAATAGAAATGAGACTCATAAAGTTAGTCTACCATTTCATACAAGCGCTTTGGGATCTTGTTCCACCTCCTAATTTTGGCATCCCGCTACATGGTCGTGAACGCACCAACTCTGGTCGTGACTTTGCTCCTCGAATCAGAGAAACAGCTGAAGCCTTTCTCACAGGAATGGCATTACCCCCAGCCTTACTTATAGACTCAGCAGCAGCGCCCTTGGGTGGCGCTGAAGACATAGACATACTCCGAGCATCCAGAACAGAGCGACTCACCCTCCGCGCATGACCAGCACCTATAAGCAATGTTGTATCCGGATTACTGTTATCCCCCTCCACATGGGATAATTTCCCTTCAATTGCTTCTACGCAGAGCTCGTGAATACGCGAGACAATACTAGGTCCCAATCGCGCCCAGTAAGTTGTGTACTGATCGTGGCGACCATCATTGTCGGCAGCTAGCATAGCCTTTGCAGTCCAAGCATGAGTCATATCTACACACCGTTGCAACTCCTGCTGCCTCGCACGAAGTCTTGCATTTTGCCGCTCAAGACTCGCGTGCTTCTGCTTAGCCTCTTGTAGATTAACAAGAGCATCGGGTAAACGGTCACTATCTTTTTTTAATTCTGAAAAGCGCATCAGAACACGCAGACGCCGGAGCTCCTCCCTTTCCTGGTTGACTTCGCGCTCTTGGAGATGTTTTTGTTCCGATAATGTATGCTGGACCTTATCTAATTGGTGACGAAGCTCATCACACTGTTCTAATGCACGGGATCGCTCGGCCTCAAGCCTTTCCATTTCGCTCTTTTCAGGCACTAATTTCTCCAGAGCCGCATTCCATGATGGCTTAAGGAACTCGCATCGTTCCCTATGTGATGCCGGAAGACAATGATCCATTGCCGCCTCGTCCAATGGAAATGAAGGAGAAAATGTCAGTCGATCCTCTACACTGTTTAACTCGATTTGTGTTGATGCATCCTTCATGCAGCGACTTGATCTTGATGAAGAGATATCATCTGGGCTACCTCTGATGCATGAGAACATGGAAGTCACATCGACCATAATTATCGGCTTAACCTTCACAGCGGTACTGCTGAGAACCGATGGTTCACGACTGGGTGACGGATTACGAGGAAACTCCAAGATTGGAGAAGAACTCATTTGAGTAGTTTCACCAAGATATCGTTGAATCGAAGCCGCGATGGATGCTCTACGTTTTGGCTCCTTCAGCCACTGTGGCAGGACATACTCCAGCTCACCAGTTTCTAGCAGTTGCGGTGTGGCATCATCTTCGCATTTAGATGCTCCATAGCCCACACAGCTAGGTTGTGGCTCCCTAGGTGATGGCTGCCGTAAGTCATGGAGATGGTGGTTAGTAGCCTCCGGCTTATCGAGCAAAGAGATGCATATCTGTGTGACATCCAGTAGAGCATTCCACAGCCTGCGAATGCGAGTTTGTTGTTGGAGCAATACTGGCGTGAGGTCAATAGGATCGAGAGTGTCCTTGGAAGAGAGTCCATGATCCGACGGGTTAACCAACTCAGATGTGATATGTGAAGAAGCTAAATCAGACATCTGGTGCTCCTAATCTTGAGTTTGGTAAAAGTTTTGAAATTTTGAAGCGTGCTAGTATTTTTTTATGGTACAGAAACGTTGCTTCGGTGTGAAAGACTGCCCTTCAACTTGTCTCAAACAAACAGCTCCTATTTTGTTAGTCAAAAAAGAAAAGATGAGCACGAAGATAAAGTAATGGTTTATTGTTATCTAAGAGAATTAATGTATACGCTGAACTGACAGCTCTGTCACTAAAAAAGAAATAAATGTTAAAATGGATACATGGCTGGAAATAGTATAGAATCCAATATTAAACTTCATAGTATTAGGCCGATCAGTTGTTTATATAGAGTATCAAGCAAGAAAGACGATTCCTCTAGTTTATGGTTCAAAATCCTTTGAACGCTTTACGAAATCTCCATTAGGATCATAGATCCATCCTACAACTGGATACTTGGCACGGAACTTCTCTTCCCACTCGTTCAGAGATTTCATATGTTTTGGCAAAAGTCGCGTCCAGTCAGCATTTGCCTCTGTTCGGTCCACTTTGAACTTCCCTAGGGCCCGAGAGCTGTCACGGCCTGCAAAATCATTGTAAGGGGCACCTGGTCCATACCACTCCAACGCGACGTTGTATATAATACCCTTAACACCCACGAAAGCATACGGTTTCCGGATTCCATCGTAATCAGCAAGTTCCTCAACAGTGTAGGCACGTGGGATAAATAAGATCTTCTCCGGTTCCTCTACGAGATGCTCTCGAGAACGAAGTAATAAACGTACTAATAGGAAAATAACAATACCTAGAACGCTGGCAATGTACGAATTTAATGTCATCATGATGATAATCTAAAAAGTGCTCAAAAGGTAAACAACAGAAAAATATTATTTCCTCAGTAATTTGGCTAACTTTAATACTATGCACTGTGCTTGTAAGAGAACAGTCGTTTCCAAAAGCAAATGATTTATCCAATATGCAATAAAAATCGTTCTGCAAACATAAGAAAAAAGTATAAACAAAATGAAGGCAAAGTGTGGGAAAGCTGAAAACACTGAAACCAGGAGAGAATGCGAATCCGTATACTATCGAAGGTGACTGTGCCTTTATTTCAATAACCACAAAAATATTTTCCTATTGTGATTTTTATTAAAATCTAAAGATTCAGCATAGAAATAATACAGCAAAAAAACTACACAGGTTCTGAAAAGCTTTATCCTACATATACATTCGAGTTCCATGCAAATCAAGATTATATGCATTCAACCTAAAGAAAAGATATTGGGTAAAGAATGGCAAATAACTTCTGAAAAGAGATAATATTGACAACATCTATGCAATAGAAACCTACCTTGCATCCTCCCTTGCATTCAATCTTGCCCCGTTACGTACAATACCATCGTGTTGTAGTCCCTTCTCCAAATTTTCCAAAGAGTAACTTGGTGACACGCTGATGATGAAGGCCTCAATGCTCTTCACGACCATGTAAGCAAAACGCATGTGTGGTGACAGCACGCGAGTCGAAGGCGAATTCCCGATAAAAATTTTACCGAGCACAGTCGGTGAAGAAGCTCCAAGGTAGACGTTTTGATCATTAGACCGGATGCGAAACGATCGAAAGAGATAACTCAGCAAGGAAAATACTATGTAAAAGGCAAAAACGGATAAATACCCGACTATGGATAGGTTACCAAACAACATGATAGTGGCTATGCCCACACGAAGATAAATACTCCAGTCGTGCGTCATCCAATCCCATACAGCATTCGCCGCACGGCAAAAAAGTCCAACAAAGTCCACATTTCGTATAGCACCATTGTATCTGGCGTTAGGCCTGTGAACGAACTTCCGAGGTCCAGCTGAGGGATCGGCAGTCGGTGATTGGGCTGTAGTCGGATGAGTTGTGGTCGGTGGTGTAGATGTTGCTGCCGCAGAAGGGCTGCCGCTAAATGTCACTTTGTTGTCCTTGGATTTTTTATTTTTCAAATAAATCTCCCTTCTATACGACTCATACATAGTCCTGAACTCTTCAAATGAAAGGGACTTTTTATCGTGAGTCACACTACCATCATTAGTGGATATATTCGGGCGTTGTATATCGTTATCGTTTGTGCTGTCAATCATAGTCGTGGAAATTTCCTTTACGAAAATATCTTTTCCCCTAAGCGTATGAAAAAATATCCACTCTGGGCTCCCTCCCAAAAAATAGTCAAACAACTAAACTAAATGTATGATAAACCTCTTAACAACATAAAGAAATAGTACCACGAATATTAAGATAAAGGTGAAAAGAGTAAACATTAGAAATGGTTATTATTTCGTTTCTGTAGAACGGCCAAACAGCAGACAACTACATGTGTAGCTCTTCATAATATAATTTTGAAAATTAAAAATAATAGTATCAAATTAGCATAAAGTAGCATGCGTTTCTTTTAAGCATAACCGAATTTCTTGAGGACCTCAACGTTATGCTTGGGCATCTTCTGGAGTGCCTCCTTGCGTGCGTCGCTCCAAGCCTGACGGAGCTTGTCCTTCTTATCGTGGTGGCGCTGAGCCTTTTCGACACGGGCCTTCTCAAGCTTCTCAACAACGCCGCTGTACTTCCAGCCCACGTGCTTGCACATGTTACCAAGGACGGTGTATGGGCGCTCCGAGCGGTAACAGTTGTGGCGCTGCGCACGCGGAATCACGACACGGCCGCCGGTACGAACAACGTTCGGGGGCACACCCTCATAAGCGACGAGAGAGTGCAGCGCCTTCATACCACGCTTGGTGTAGCGAGGCAACATGGAGCGGACAGTGCGCACGAAGATATCCGAGGGAGAGCGGTGGTGGAAGGGACCTAGAGTGGGGTTGGTCAGCTTGCGCTTGCGAAGGAACTGAAGATATTTGATCTTGTTACGAATCTCCGTACCCGCAATGTTGAGCTGCTCGCAGCGCACCACGGTGATCTTCTTTCCCAGAAGCAACTGCTTGGCGACTACAGCCGCAGCACGCCCCAGCACATGGTCCTTGAGGTCAATCACAATAATATCAGGACGGTGCCTCTTGACATTCTTGCGCTGAGCGCGGTGCACATTCTTACGCGAAGGAAGGGCCATTTTCCAGTCACACTAAGTAAACGCGTAGCTTATTCAAGAAGAACGGAAAAATAGAAGGTTTAGCAATATTTCAATGTGTATTTTATTCAGCACAGCAAAGAAAGCGTTGAAGAAGTATTCATCTTGATAGCTTCTCTGTTCTAGATTATAGTGCACACGGAAAAAAAAATAGAAGTATCAAAACTGATTGAGAGTTAATGAAATTGCAGCAAATGTACATTGTGGTTTTGGGTATAAAAAAAAATAACAGATCTTTATATATGCTAAGAATCTGAATTCTATTCGTCATCAGCGAAAGACCCAAGTGCTAAAGCCTTCTTTAGGCGTATATTCACACCTTGTTCATCGATGTACTCGCCTTCGTCATTTAAAACACCTAAATAACCAACACCATATCCTACTTTTGGCCCACCAAAGAACGAACAAACTGCACCATCAACTTGTGGAGACTCTGAGGAACTAGAGATACTGCAGATTGAGACCTCAGAAGCGAGCTTCGGTTCTGGTAAATCCTTCAACGTCTTCGCCTTATTCTGACGTAGAAGTCTCATTCTAAGTTTATCACGTTGCCTTCTCTTAACATTAGATACTGAAATCTCTACGTCACCGCCACGGTCATTACTCCGAAGGGGTCTTCCTTTCCGCACCAAAATATTGGCTTGATGGGGAAARCTACCCGAATTACATACATTCTTTTCTCTCGCTACGTTTGCTTTAGGCATGTAAGAATCTTTCTTCCCTGTAGATCGAAGTAAACCTCCTATTGTATCTTTATCGCAGAGGTGGATATCGCCCACCCAACTGGTAACTGGATTTTCAGCACTCGACTCAATGGATGGTTTGCCACACAATATGGTTGGTTTTCCGGCGCAAACATCCACTGTGTCCTTTGCTAGGAAAATAGCTTGAGGATTGCGTTTCACAAGAGTTGGATAGTTTGGTTTATTATGTATAGAAGAAGAGCTGTCATCTGTATGGATTAGTCTAAAGTATTTAGGAGTTTTTTTGGAGGTGTCCGACATTGTAATGGCTGGCAAGCGTTTTGATCCTGAGGAAGAGGAACTAATTGAAGTCGTAGAAGCCATGTTAGGATTTCCCGATGATGCTAAGAGGGTTGGAGATGACTCTGGGAGTGGTGACAGAACGCGAGACATGCTTCCTATTGAGTCTGAAGAAGTTTGGCAATAAAGATTGATATTAATTTCTTTTAACATATCCTTTTTATCGGATTTATCATACTGTATATCAGAAAAATGAAGTACCCCCTTTGGTGCATCACCTTTAAGTGTTGCCACCGCAGTCGACCAAACAGGGGGTGCGTACGCTGGTACCAGCAGAACCGCCATTTTTGCTTGATTTTTTTCAAGGCAAAGCTCCTCGCTACTAGAAGACATCATCATCCCGATCTTTGCATTTCCACAGAAAGAAACAGAATCAATGAAGTTGAAAGGTGGTAGATTAAATATTTTGTCTACAATTCCTTTGATATGAAACACTACTTGAACCCATTGATTACGAGGAATAATCAAAGGCAACATAGCAACTGGCATTCTTCCAACTGGTTTGTCACACCGCGTCTCCTTCAGATGGGTGCCAAGAATTAGTTTCATACGAGAATTCCCCAGATGAGTTATGATGAGTTCCAGAGCAAAGTGGTTTAGTGACGGGAGACGCAATTGTAATATGAGCAAATGATCACAAATACCTAGTGGTGATAAAAACTGTTCCTCACGTGGAATCTGGACTCTTGTTTCATCGACTTTACCTTGAATTACAAGAACTGGATGCTTTTTATCCTCATTCTCAATAAAGCATCCTTTGGGGTTTGCAATTTTAGCAGTGTTCAGAAATGCGACGCCAGGTACAACAATTGGTTCAAATGAATAGTTCTGTGATTTCATCAGAACCTCTACACGATATAAATAGGATACTATACCTTGAAAGAATGGGATCTAAGCATGAAGAGTAAACCGATTATATACTATGAGATAGAGAGGGGGGAAACGCCCGTGGGATGTAGAAAAATAGCATATAACCACGAGGAATTTTGCACATAGAAAATGTAGGCACATCTCTGAACAAAGTGATTTGGCCTACCTCCAAACATAGAATGCATAACGTAATGGCTTCATTTCAAATAGCTGAAGCATCACATATTAGTCACAATATAATACTACTCAGATCCAAATGGATTTGGCAAAGGATCGCGAATGAGCATTATATCTCTCTGCTGAACAAAATTGGGAGGCTCAAATGTCATAATACTGCAAACGCCCTCTTCATCTATGCACAAAACGCCACCACGATTCCCAAACTCGTTGCAATAATTAGTTGCAGAGAATATTGTTAAAAGATGACGTTTGTGGTTATTAGGAAAAAATTGAAAGCCCTCCTCTACCACTTGATGAGCACGACAAACTAGATCAATTTCATTGTTCTCTAAAAATTTTTCAAGAACGCGCTCAGAAAAAACAGATGAAATTCTGCGAGTGCTAGGTGCCCAATCAACGCCCTCTGGTAAATCAGACTCGGGGTCCGCCCAAAGGAGGTCACAAATGATGCCGGAATGTGGAACATTACACGGACGCGAATCCGGAATCTCCCTCACATGCAACAACTCGGAGGAAAGTCCTCCATGCATGCAAAAAACGGATCCATTGACTAGTGCAGCAACAGGTAAAACTCTAAAGAGGTCCGTAAATATTTTAAAGAGACGAATGCTATATCGACGCTTACATTCATCAAAGAATCCGTATAAAAGCATAATTTGCTCATCCTCATGATTTCCTCGAAGCATTGTAATGCTAGATGGCGATATGATTTTCAGAACAAGTAATGTAAGCATTACCTCAATTGAACGTGGTCCTCTATCGACGTAGTCTCCAAGAAACAAGAAATTAAATGGCTTTTTATTAGGGTTACCTCCTGTATCAGTCGATTTTTTATTAAATACTTTTCCACCTAATGGCGGGCAGCGATTAAAAATGTTGATCAGGTCATAGTACTGCCCGTGAAGATCACCACAAATATAGATTGGAGACTCCATTTCTACTAAAATTGGTTCACTCATAATAATGGATCTTGCTTTTAAAATGATTAGAATAATCAACTCCTCTGGAACTCGCTGTTCTGCCGCTACTTTGCTTGAATAATTCTCTGGGAGTAATTCAAGAAGCCGATAAAGGACATCGTATTCTTCATTAACACTAAGGATATCACTAGGTAATGTACTCAACGTACATTCGTCTAGATTTAGAAACTCCCGCGATCGTTTTCCCTTCCTTTTTAAATCTCTAACCATACTTGATCAATAAAAGTTAAAAGATACTTTGGGAAGGGAAAAATGTTAGTCCATCTAACATCAATACCCTTAGAAAAAATGAGGAAAATTCTAGTTAGTACATTAATGAGTCATACTTTTAATACGTCAGATTAGACGCCTAAGCACTAGCTCAGTCATAAAAAAAATCGAGAAAGTTCAGTGATTTTTAGCTTTCGTCATCATCTCCCATTACAAAAGTATGTATAAGTTGTGGTGGCTCGCTGCTGGAAGATCGCTCCCTTTTTCTTGTCTTTGGTATTGAAATATTGGATTTATACCCATCACTGGGAATAGCGGACCCCTCACTAGTTTGAAATACCCAACGATCACCAGTCCATTTGCTGAGCTTATTCTTATCAGCTTTCGAGAGTTTCGCCCTACCGGGCACCAACATACAAACTCCAGAGATGGAAATTGTAGATGCTATATTTTTATTTATGGCATTATCGCAGATAAAAAGTAATTGAACCTTTTCACCACCTTGTAATGGTATTTTAAGCTGACAGTTGGGCGTTGTACCACCTTCAGCGCTATATAAGGCAAATGGTTCACTACTGGGTCTACCCTGTCCGTCAAGGTTTTGAAGGAAAATAGTTAGATAACCTCTAGAGTCATCAAGAAGCTTAAGCTCTATCCTTTGCAGCTCAATCCCTACTATAGACGAAAATAGAGGAACCTCTATGACCATGTAGCCAGCATTCGCACATTTCCCCTTGGCAACCTCAACAGACGCATTAATTTGAAATGGTGAAGTAAGAAGTCTCCTGGAATCCCTAGTCGGTAGATGAAGGGTCTTTTTGAAAGGGCATAAGTCCTTTATCAACATTTTATTTTAACTTTAAGTACGCAAATAACTAATAAATATCTAAAATAGTATTAAAGAATCAAATATGCACGAAGAAATATTCTATCATTGAATTAACTATATCATCATCCCCATATAATAATTAGTAACATTTAAAATGGAGCAAACAGAAATTTTGTAAGTTTGAAATAAACTATATGTAATAATAGTGTAGTATAAAGTATGAAATAGATGTATTTGCAAATGGGCAAAAAGGAAACTCTCAGCCATTCGGCGCTCAAATATATGAAGAAAAGGAATCCAGATCCATTAATTTGATCAAGAGCCAAGTCTTGCTCCAAGACTGCTCTGTTCCCTTTCCTTCATAATTTTTTTGCTATAAATGTGTACTTCACAAAGCGTACTTTATGGAAAGTTGAAAATCGAGTAACAAGGCCTCCGCACCTACATACTAATTTTCTTACCCCCTCCTCCCCTCCCTCCCCC
>AIHY01000094.1:0-28922 GCA_000331125.1 Phytomonas serpens 9T
TTGCAAACAGGTTGAACTTTCCACTATTGTCTAGCCGAGCTCAAGTATGTGACAATTTTATCTCTTATTGAATCCCCCCTCCCCATTTTAGATGGATATTTGTATTCACAAAGCAGTCTCCTTTTTTTTTACTCAGTTTCCCTGGTAATTTTTCCCCCTTTTTTTATCAGTGAAGCAAGTCTCTTGTTTAACTTTCATAATATCTTAAACTTTATCAATTGATAGATTCTTTTAGAAAGATATTTACTAATTGATTATTGTATAAAGCATTACTCAATGCACTCTCAACTAGCATCTCAGTTACAGAAGCTGCAACAGCGCCCTGTGGATGACAAGCGCCTCGCGGACTCCTTTTTGTTCTCAAAGAGTGATGCCAAGAGTTACTCACGCGAGCAAGTCCTCCAGCTTGCTGCAAACGGCTTGCAAACGCTTATCTCCATTGATAATCGCTTTCATCCCTTCTTGGACGATCTTTTCAATCCGAAAAAAACACGCCAAGAGCGAAGGCTACTCCATGCAGAGGAGAGTAAAGCGCTTGACCTACGCTTAGACCATTTTCTTACGTTGCTCAGCCCCCACTTGTTTTTGACAGCGGCCCATCAAGTATTTGAATATCTGGTCCGCGTGCATGAGGTACATGTGTACAATGTGGAAACGGTTCTGAGAGCTTTTTTGCCTTATCATGATCACAACATCTTTGCCCGTGCGCTCTTGCTACTGGATCTTCGCGATACAGGTCTTGACTTCTTGTCCACCAACCAAGAGCATGGTGCGCCCTTGTTGCGGGAACACTTGGTCACAGCATGTGCGGAAAGCCGGAAAGTATTGCGATTGGTTTGCATGACGATGGCTGCAGCGGCTCGGCTGCACATCCAGCATAATGCAGCTAATGCTCTTTTTGCCACTGTGGCTACTGCATTGTCCACACACCCTGATGCCGAGTCGATATGGCGTATTCTTCTACCATTTGAGGTTGAATTCCTGACTGGTGCAAGTGTTCCTACTTTACAAGGGGGCCCCAGCTCCTCATCGATCGCTGTGCCCAGCCGAGAGACGATTTGTACGTCCTTGTTGGTACTTTCCGCATGGGGTACAGAAGTTCGTTTTTCCCAACCCACCATATCCGCCATTATGCGACCCATCGTATCGATTCTAATTCGCAGTCAGAATTTTGGCAACACTGTAGGGATTTCCTCAGTTTCCCTTCCAGATTTGCTCCTCTTCATTGATGGATTACTTGAGTCCCAGAAACACATCGTGAATGAAATCAGTTTCACCCCACATGTGGTGTCGTTGCTTGCATTACCATGGTCACGATGGATTCCATTATTATCTCAAACTTTTGCAGATGCTGCTGCAAAAGGGACGATTCTTTTCCAGTTCCTCTTTGCGCTCATCAGTCGATTTTGTCTGCAGCGGCTTCGCGTGGCACATTCTATTTCATCTATTCCATCTGATGTTCAGACGTTTCTGTTATGCGCCGCGACGGAGCTGCCGTTGGGTAAGAATTTGGTAAAAGAATACCTTCTCACTGCTTTACAGTGTGGGCACACACTTAGTCCTGAAGGGAAGAGGTGTGATCGTGTACTGGATAAAGAGGAAGGTGAAAGGAGCGAAAATGCAACTAAACTTGCAGAGGACTCTGATGAAAAGAGAGATTTTCTTTCAAATATCATCTCTGCCCTCGAGCGGCGCTACCAGTCTGTGTTTGACTCTACGCTTTCAGAGGTGCTTAGTGATCCCAGCATGATTGAGTCTTCAACAAGATTTCTCACGGCACATCTTGGTGGAACACGTTATCAAGCGGTACATTTAGGCAGCGTTTGTGCTCGTGGAGGAATACCAGAAAGCCTTCCAATCTTTGCTTGCCTTCTGCACCCTCTTCCGGAAGTTCGGAAGGTTGCTGCAGGTGTTATTGATGGTATGACTACGGAGCAACTTTGTTCTACAAGACATGGTGATATCTCTGCTGAGGGTAACACCGACAATTCGCTTGTGGGATTGCTGGCGCATGTCGCCGAATGTGAATCAGACCGCGGAGTTGCGGAGCACTTCTTAAATACAGCAGCATTAACAGTAGATAAACTGACACGTGCGTCGTATGAAGTAAATCAAGATAACAGTGCATGCAGGGAAAGGGTAATTATTGAGAATGATAAGCTTATGTTGTATGACATCGCTATTAAGAAACTCTTGAGGTCTTTGTACATTATGGCTGCGCAGATCGATATTACTGTACAAACTCAGTACTTCAATAGGATTCTTATCCCTCTGCTGGAGGAATATTTGCTGAAGAATTCACCAGGATCAGTTTCAAAATCTCCTCGTATGGGAAAGAGGGGTGCCTTCGAACCACTGACTACTAATGTGCAGGCTAATAACTCAGTATTGTATTACACTATCCTGCTTTATATTTCACTTACTTCATCTAGCCAAATATCTAAACATCAGTCCGTCAATGAAGAGGACAGTGTTGAGTTGGCTCAAGAGAAGTTAATACGATCTGTCGAGGTGATGCTGCTCAAGTGCTTCCCCACTCTGACGGACATTCAATGCGGGAAATCCCCTTCCTGTAATACACTGAGGACTAACTTTAATATAAAAAACAGTAAAAAAGAAGCAGCAATGAAGAAGGGACAGTCCCGTGAAGAGAATGGGATGCTGGCAGTTCTGGAAACACCAGAGGTCATGGAAAGTGTCGTAGGGGAAGCAACAGAACGAGTCGAGGCTGCTTTCACGGCTGTTGTGTCTTTGCTGAACGATAAGGCCGCAGCGGCGGCTCAGGTAGAGATGGCTATGAGCGAGTTCATCTTAGTGTCAGCTGCAAGCTTGATATCAGATATCCCTGGTACTGCTGAAAATCTTCTTCAGTTCTTTATTGGAGCTCCCCTCCAAGGTGCTCTCAACGCGTTTAATCAGAGGGTCTTTGGCTATTCTCTCAGACAAGGAGATCACGGTGAGGACAACAGCAACCAGGGTTACCTGGGCATACTGCATCAAGTGCAACGAATTAATGTGGACCAAGACCTAATGCTGAGTCAAGGCAAGCCAGCTGTGGGAAGGGGTCAACCTAACAACCTTTCGACATATTGTCTTCCGAGCAACAATTTTACGGTGAAGTTCTCAGTAATACTCCAGAGTTTAGTAGGAGCGCTTCTTCAGTACAAAAGAGCCTCAAACTTGTCAGCTTTGTGTTCGATTCTACAACTACTTGGTTACTTGAAGGCACCTCTTCCGGCAATGGTAGATCATCCGGAGGTACTTGCGCCAGCCTTCTTGGTTCTTATGGATCTGTCCCTACGACAACGTCCGGAAGCCTTGTATGCATCAATGTCGCCGTCCACAAACGATTTTCCTGTGGATTGGTATGCTCTTGTTCGAGATGCCGTGTTTAGTCCAGCGAGGCATGCAGAGCCCTTGGACGAGGCCACGCTTTCAACAAATTCGATACTAAGTTCGCTAGCTGTATGCCTTTTTCTGCCTCTTTGCGCATTGACTTCTCAACGTGAGGCCATCTTACAACAGCTGCAGGATACTATCTTGCGTGTGATGACAGTTAAAAAGTGTAAGAGAACTATTTCCGAGGAAGAGTCTTCGGCATTTCTGTTTCTAAGTGCAGTTACTTCTAAATCATTCCCTACCGGAGAGCTTAGTTTAAGTGTGACGACACTTAACAGTTTCGTAGAGTCAATGGCTCGAGAAGAGTTACGATTTCTTTTAACTGATGGTGCGGTGGAGTTGACCGGAGCGATTCTTGCAGAGATGCTACGCGGGGAGATAGACCAAGTGATAATCAGCACTGCTGTGCGTGGACTTCCACTCGTGCCATACAGACTTGCAACAACGGTTATTGAATTCTTTTTCGACGCCCCCTCAGTAAGCGCTATTATGAAAGGTAAAGTTGCATCCAAAAAGGCATTATCATCGTTCCCTTTTCTCAAGCTTGTTCCACACGTGGAACAGCTTTTAAAGGTTGGGGCTGGGCCTCGGCATTGGGTACGGAAAGGGAAATTGAGAAAGGATACCAAGGATCGCGGTGACGACAAAACAGTCGAATCTGAGTTGTTACCAGAGGCCGCCGATTTCCTCGAGTCCATTTGCCGTCGAAGTGTTATTCAGGTTCCAGTATCTAATTCAGAAATCTTTGAACCTTCCCAGCATGCTGCAGTGCACCTCTGGTTACTGCTTCTAAAATATCCATATCTACGGATTAGATGCGATAACATACTCCACACAACAATGGAGTTGAGTCCTGTTCGTCCGCTATACCAGTATTCACTCACTGCGCTGTCCGTGGCACTTCAAGCTGGACTCGATGCTTCCGCAAACCAAGGTAATGTGCTTATATTCAGTCAGAAAAAACTAGATAAAGAGTCACCTTCGAAGTCGAAGAAGACTGATGACCTTGAAACCAAGAGAAAGAAGTTTGCTATAGACCTAGCTGCATGGGTATCGCCAATGCTGTTCGACAGTGTGTTGCACATTGGTTCTGACGTGGCACGCTTGTGCATGGGAACCAAAGGTGGTTATGAGCGTGTTTTCTTACCAGCACTGAAGCAGGGGGCCATGGGTACGAGATTAGAAGTACTTCATGAGCTTCTACAAATCCTTGCCCCATCAACTTCGCAACATCCAGACATGGAAGCCGGTTGGCAGCCCCCGTCCGAATGCTTATTAACCAACCCGCTCCATTACTCTGAGACTATGAGCCTCATTGGATTCATCCGAAATCAGATTAATCAGTTGAAAGATTGTCGTTTGGCACGTACTAAGCGTTGCTTTTTGCTACTTAAAGTCCTCTCTACACTATTGCAAGTGTTGCCAACAGTGCAATGTGATGATGATTCTGATGAATCACTTTTGTCGATCGTTATGACGGTCTTGGGAGAGTTTCCGCTCGACTCCATGTACCCTCTTCTTGAAGAAGACCTTTTTGTTCCCTTTGATTCACAAAGGGAAGAAGAATTCGATTTGGATTCAACCCCAATAGGGGGCAGCCATGCCATAGTGGATCTATACACGCGGCAGGTACTCCTTTATTTAAAGGAACAGACCACACTCTGTGTGGAGCAAGCACATGCCCTGTCCGAAAATGATTCCCGTGGCTCTTTCAAGGTTCGCAGCACAATCTTGAAGCAAGGCCTTGAACTCATTGTAAATCTTCTTTCCACTCATTCTTCTAAAGGAGTTCAACACGACAATGCTGTGACCCAGACCTCAAACAAGACGGAAACTGAGGTCAAAGAGGGGGCTCCGACTAAGGTGGATGTTATCTCTGAGTTGCTAAGGGGCTTATCACCACTACTCGTTCCGCAGCGAAAGCCCGGTTTCGTAAACAATTTCCACTCAGCCGATAATATCCCATCAGTCCATCAACATTTTTTCTTGCATATTCCACTTGTAGCGTTTTTGATTAAGTTGGAACCCATGGAGTTCACAGAGACACTTGAATTCCGAAGTGTAATTGATGTATGCCAACAGATTATTACCAGTTTCGACATTCATACTCAAATCTACTGCATTGCAGGGCTCATGAGACTAGTTATGGATCCACATGGGCAACTTGCTGCCTCTCCTGCGACACATTCGAGTCCTGAAAATCTTCTTAATAATGAGGAGGCCACGGGCCACACGTCAAGTGCGCAGTATGAGGAGTCTGAACGCAACAAACTTATTCATTTGCTTCGAAAAATGGTAAAGCCCAACCAAATTATCAATCGCCAAGAGTTGCTTCTCAACGTTATCAACCTTACCCTTAAGTCAAACGCCTTCTTGGAGCCTTTTATCGAACTGCTATATCGCTCGAGTCGCTCGAATGCTAAAACTTTGGGGCGTGACAGATCTGCATATAAAAATGCCGAAGGACATCACGTTGATGATGAATTAGAGGATCCGCATACCTCCGAAGATACACAAACTAATCAAATGTGCATGCATCTTCTAGCTTCCTCCCTCGAGTTGTATTCTCATTACAGTGATTTAAACCAGACTACTCCTGGGAGTGGCAAAAATACTACTCAAGTAGGCGAAGATGATACCTTCATAAGTGAGGAGAAGAGTTATACCATGTTGCTAGAGCTGCTTGCAGGAAATACTTTAGCCTGTGTTCTTGCCAGTATCAATGAACCAACGTTTGTAAAGTGCTTACACCAGCTGCTTTCTGATGCTAGAGTCGGTGTACAGGTTAAAGGTCTTGAGGTATTATTGGATCGACTCCATCACTCATTACCGACGGAGGAGAATGTTATCAGCGAGCAGGAAATGGAGCAGCGCCGAAAGGATTTACGGGATCCTAAGAAGAAGCTTACTCTGGAGGATTTGATACGCGTAAAAGCGCGGCCACTGACTTCTAAGCGCTCTTTCACACTTTTCCCACAGCTCATCACCCTTCTCCAATTAGCCCTTCGAAGCTCAGCATCATTCACGAAAAAGGTAATTGCCCATAATTTCCGAGCGCAGTCGGAGCTTACGACGCAAAGTGTATCTCAGCTCTTCCGCATTTCTCAACTCAGCATATCATGCATCGAGGAGTTGGTGCGCATTGTGGGTAGTGGTGGAAGCATGCAGGCTGAGAAGACCTTGGCTAATGCTAACCGCAGTAAGCGTATGACCGAGGAGCTTCTTGCTAAGCTCCTGGGTAACAAGGCTTGTGTGAAGTTGGTTCATGAGTTCGTGACGAACGTTTGCGTGAATTGGATTCCGAGCGTGGCCAATGGCTTTCGGTCCGTCCTAAATATAGCGACTGGTGACACTTCTCAGGCGACCACCTCACCCACTCAGGAGGTTTCGCAGTTACAGAGCACCTTTGAGGAGGGTTTATTGGAGACCCTAGCCTTGTTGGTCACCAGCCTTGGCACAGTGATTCAGGTCATGGGAGTTGCTTGCACCTCGACTCACTGCATTGAAATCTTAGATGCTGTGACCTCGATTCTGGTGTATCAGGTGGTGGATCTTCCCCCTGCCGTCGCTCGCTCTGAAACAGGGTCGTTACTTAGGTATACAACCCTTTCTTGTATGATTCGTTGCTTTCCATTGTGTTGGCAAATGTGCCAACCATATCTTCCCCGCATGATATTTGCGGCAACTCATCTCATAAACTGTGATGATGCAGAGACAAGTTATTTGTGCAATGAAGTGCTGGCCGTGCTGGAGGCACTCGTTGAGCCGCAGCTCTTTCTGGAGGCCTGCACAACTTGCTTGCAAGGATTTCTCTATGATCGCAATAGGAGCATTTCAAATGCTGGAATTCTCAGTTCAGACGTCCATCTCCCCAGCTCTGAAAAACTCGCGTTGCCATCGTCACCTTCTACTATAGACAATACAGGCTCACTGGAGCAGTATAAAACGGAGAGGTTATCTATGCCAAGTAATCCCTGCCTCTTAAGAGTGCTTCCAGAAACGCATTCTTACCACATATTCTTCACAAGAGTGGAGAGCCGGGTACGAAGTTTGCGAAAGGAGGAGTTAGTGCATATGAGTTCTCTGATGGATAGCACGAGTGTACAAGGAAACTTCTGGCTGGCATCTTTTGAGTCTCTTGCAGTTGCATCCATTTTCCCACCTCATGACACTATCAAACCTGTCCTAGAGGCCTTCACCGCATTCTTCCTGAAATTCAAGGCAAACCGTTGTACGAAGCTTCTGCGTATGGTAACAGAGTGGGCCTTTGGCGGCGATGCCGACTCGTTAACGAAATCTAGTCCCGTTACGAACCCTGATACGACTGCAAACAACTCGTCCGATGAAATAATGTCCAACAATACCAATAGTGTCTTGATTTCACGTACAATACTACACAGATGGCTGCTCTTTTACACCTTGTTTAACCATCAGTTAGAGCTGCTCGGGTCAATTATGGAGTTTGGCTATAGTGTAGCGCTCCCTTGCATAGTGGCGACACTAAGTAAGTACTGCTCGTCCAGCGGAATGCCCCATAAGTCAATGTCTTCTTTGATTAGCTTGTTGTTGGAAAGCGCTCTTGATAGTGTACGTCGTATGTCTCTTGCACAAACACCAGGTCCAAACTATGACTACAGCATACCGTTGGACATCTACTTTGCTAACACAGAGGTATTTAACACTCTTATGCCTGTGTTAGTACATCAACTAACAAACTTAGCGTATCTTGCAGATGACGCGCATGATTTCACGTACCGAGCACAGCATATGATTATTCCCGCTGTGCGTGCCTTCTTTGCGTGCTTGAATTCTAATAAACTTCAGAGTAAGATGCAAGCCGAGTTGGTACGGGGGCTGCGTCACCCCAACCGTTATGTGCGCCGCATGTCAGTCGTGTGCTTGGACGGCATTTATGCCGATGGCGGTGAGGAGTTGGCTTCACGTTTAATGGCTGAAATGCTACCCACGGTGTTGGAGCTCACTGAAGATCGTGACGAAACTATTGTAGAGGAGGCTCGGAAGCTGTGCACGAACCTGTCCCATATGACAGGAAGTGATGTGCTTCATGCGATGAGTTGATAAGAATACGAAGTGCGAGTAATACACACGAATGGATAAACTTAAAACTAAAAATAATCAAACCGTGTTTGATTTAGACCTTTTTATAACTTTAAAAGTAATTCACTAAACAATAAGTTAATTAATATATTTGAATAACCGATTAGGTTCGCTAAAAGGGGCAAACGCAGCCCACTATATTCTGAGTAATTTGCTGAATTCCAAGCTTGTGCATGTACTTAAGCCTCCAGTTTGAAAATTTACGATTCCTTCTCTTTTCCTGTTATTAGAGATTCGATATAAGGTACAGTTCGCAAGAGACACAAGATATCCTTTGCAGGGTAATACATTGGGAACCTGGAGATCATATTTATTTAACTGCTACATTTGCAGGTTTCTCCGAAGAAGCTACAACGATGAGTACGTCCTCTGGTGATGGCTTAGGAGCAGGAGTAGGGCGCGCATCGGAAGACGCACACATCATTACTCTTTCATGTACTTTTTGTGGTAAATGTTTCTCTGGAAACCGGAGCCACAGTGGCGTATATAGCAATTACCGTCGACATCTTCTCATTCATACACATGAACGTCCGCATAAGTGTCGTTACTGTGGTGCAGGATTTACCACCAAGCCTAACATGCGAAGACATATTCGGTTTTTACATCCGCTGATGGTCGATCCCAACGACAACTCCAAAGCTGGAGGGGAATTGACCACTCTTGTTCCAATCCACGCTGTAGGGAGTGATAAAGAAGACGATATTATGGTGTCTAGTGAGGTGCACAGTACAGTTTCGGTAAATGCGGAGGACAATCTGCACACTGAGCAATTGGATCAGAAACCGGTGACAGAACCTCTTGGGTTATCATCAACTTCGTCAAGTCAACATCTTGGCCAACCTACTCGGGCTGATCGAAGCTCAAAGGATATTTTCCCTTCCCAAGGTGAAGCAAAGGTGGAGAGCTGTCATTATTGTGGCCGGAGTTTTTCTTGGTTGACGATCAGACTACTTCACGAGCGGAGATGCTCCCGGCGCAAAGGGTTGCTAGCCGCCAAGACAGGAAATATGACTGAAAACATCACCTTACCAATACAACTTCCTGCACCTGTAGATTTACGAACTACCAGTAGCAAGGTGGCACACTACCCACCCTCGAAGGGTAATATGCCTTCTGACGTCCTGTCACAATCCTCACCGTTGGGCATTAACACAAAACATGTCTTTGTTTGTGAGGATTGCGAGCTGGAAGTCAGTAGTCGCTCAAAATTGAGGCGACACCGGCGATATTATTGCCCTTTTCGTGATGATGCACACGCAGATCCCCTTAACGACGTCCTTACTGTTAGTGATGATAACGGCGGACTTAATCCTGGCATGGTAGGAAGTGACAGCGAAGCAGAGTGCACATACGCTCATCGAATAGCCGAGCGCGTTGGTCTAAAGTTTGTCAATAATGCGAACATATCTCCATCAAGCGAAGACATCATGGATGAGAAGAGGTATGCCTTTAGTTCTTCAGAAGAGGGCGATGGAGGTGAAAGGAAGAGGGAAAGTAGTGATGATGAGTTTGCGTGGGCGTACATAAGCAGTGTTGACACCACTAGTTCTCTTTCCTTAGAGTGGTCACTTGAAAGTGAATCTTCTATGGGAAGGGATAAGGGAGACACTGGAGTTGAAAGCCAAGCCGGTGACAGGGGCCTTTTAGATGATCAGTTACATCTTGACTTCAAAAGACGACGAAGCGGAAACAAGCGAGCGCGTAGAATACTTCTCAAACGAATCCGTGCGAAACACAGGCAGCTGGAAGTGGATGATCGAAATGTTTCAGCGGGAAGAGGGGATGGTCCTCATTATCCGGTTGACATGGGGGAGGGTGACTTCATACAAACAAGGGTTCCGACTGAAACCTGTGAATATCATCTAAATAATTGTCTTACTGCGTCTGACACGTCTACAACGATATTTCCTTCCGTTAGTACATCTTTGAAGGGCTCAAATAATGGGGAAAAGTTTATCGCCTCTAGCGCTGGAGGGCTGCTGTGCTATAGTTCTGAAGAGGCCAACAAGTGCAGTGATAAAAATGTGATTCAGACGCAATGGAGTCTTGGATTTAGGAGTCGTGCAGAGGCATTAATGACTTCTTCCTCGAAGAGGGCAAACCACCATTCATATGTTTGTCCTTTTGATGGATGCTTTGGGCGGTTTAGTAAGCAGAGGTACTGGCACGCGCACGCAGCGAGATGCCATCCAGTGGAGTGGCTGAAATATCAAAAGAGACTACAAACTGAAGGAGGTCGACAACAGAGGAGAGAATAGTGAAGAACCCTTGTGTTCAGACTCTTTTCTATTCTATTCCACCCAGTTCCTTTTCACTTCCTTGACATAACTGAATAAAGTATTTGAAAGTTCAATTATCTATGTATTGAACTAATAAATACATCAAGATAAAATAACCTTTCACAGCTGCCGGAAGTTTTCTCTTGAGTTTAAGATAATACACAGCTTCCAAGCAGAAGGGTATTCCTGAGGGGATGTTCCTAATTTTATCTTCTCTCGAAAAGCAACATCAAAACCAACGGATCTTCTCTTTTCGCGCACATCTTTAGATGTGGACCAATATTGTGACACATTATACAGCATCACTGTGCATATTTATTAGCATTGATATTATCTGAATATTATGATAACGCATTGGTTTGTAGGCAGCTACAATTCTTAGCTACACTTACATTTTTCCCGTTTTGTCATTTCTGTTTAGGTGCATTTTATATAGAAATCGTGTCGTCGTGGCGTTGGACCATAAAAGTGAGATAAATATAAGCGTACCATTTTTTATTGAGGTAATAAATGCAGCAAAAATTAGATATCACACCATCAACGCTACCGCGTACCGAGCTTCTTCAATGGATTAACACCTCTCTCCCCAGCTCCACCCCCAACAAAGGTACTGTGACACCAATTAAAAAAGTTGAGCACTGCGGTAGCGGCGTACCTTATGTTCTCTTACTGCCCACTATGCTACCTATTTTATATCCACCGTTAATCACCAAAGCGAAGGTACCTGCTCATCATGAGTTCGAGGCAGTTATCAATCTAAAGTTAATGCAGGACGCATTACATCGGAACGGTATTCCAAAACCCGATATCCTTACTGAAGATCTATCCAAGATCATAAATGGCAATTTTCAAGCAAACTTGCATCTCTTGCAATGGTTCCATGGCTTGTATACCGCGTTGAAGGAAAATGGTATCGAAGCCTGTCAGCGAAGGATTTCGTCAAGTGATGTTCGCCCTATCGACACCTTAGTAAGATCCAAACCTAATGGTCAGGTCTTTGAGAATGGAAGGAGGACACAGTTGGTGAGGGAGGGTGAGCAGCACCACGTGGAGGTGAATTCTTATGTTCAACATCATGAGGACACAGAGGCACCCAGGACTACATCAAATCTGTCACGGGAAAGCAGCTCCACTCCATGCTCACAGGGAAACTTTAACTCACCACAGGCCAAGCCCAAGGCGAAATCTAGAAAACCAAACCGACAGGAGCTGAGTGTCGCCTCCAGCGACAAGGGTCGCGCGAGGCCATTTTCAGCACCAACTACAATTACTAAGCATCCTACAACGCCGTCGAGGGTGACCCAAGCCACACAAAAATTGAAGCCCACCACTCCAAAAGGCTCACTGATTCGTTCAACTGGGATACGGCGTACCTCGACACCAAGAAGTCGGAGTCAATCTGTTGGTACATCGATTAATAAGAGTACTGGTCACACAAGATCTCCCATGCTTCTTTCTACCGGTCTGGTATCTCGCCATGCTCCGGCGATAAATTTCGCTACTGGTGCTGATTCCAATTCTACTGCTTATGGCAGCGGAGACGGCGTGCGTTGTGAACCGACGCATGCACCCTGGTCCGGTAGTTTGAATATCAGCAATATGGCTAACGCTGGTACCCACTCGCGTAGTCGTACCAAGCGGACACCTAAGCTATTAGTTACGAAGGTGGGGGCGTTATTGGATGCCCCTCAAGAACAAGTACCCATCGAAGAGGAGTCACAAGATGCCGTTTCGCGCTCCTCTAAGGGCGTTACTACACGACAAAAAGGGAGTGAGCCCAGCAACGATCTGTGCAATCAGTTCGACTTTGTGCCTCCCATTATCAACAGTGAGGTCTCTTATCAAGACAACAATCAAGTAAACTCCGAGACGTTGACTCAGCAGTTACAGGAGGTAACAGTAGATAAACATTTTTATTATGACAAGCTCCGTATGATTGAATGCTTAGTATTAAAAGAGTTAAATTCTAAAGCCACGGGAGCAGCAGTGCTAGCTAATTCCATTAAAGATATTCTATATGCACAGAAGTAGATATCATATACAACTGTTCTCATCGGACTAAGGTGAACGCTATTTAATCACAAAGCAACAAATAAATTATATTTTGTTAGTATAGATGGATTCAGGTTTGAAGGCTTGTGGATCTTTGACGCCTTGCCGATGGACTCACTTATTTTTGATATATTGTAACAATTTCTCACCAAAGGGACATCTTAGTTTTTTTAAAAGAGAAATATTCTAATTTCTGTGTGTTGGCTCAATTTCCCTGTGTTATGGTTACTTTTTTTTTCATAGATATTGGGTTCACTGTCGCATTTTAGCCACCCATTGCTGAATATGAGCTGTGAGATAGTGGATTGTTCTCCCTCCCTGCGAGTCCTTGCCTCCCGTCCCCCCCCTTCTCCCCCAGAAAAAACTGTGCCTTCTGTATCTCGGATACCTTCTTTTTAAAATTCTCAAGAGCTGTTGTGGGTTCCTTTTAGGTTGTTAGATATTTTTCCGTTTTTAGGTACAAAGCGATCAACAATAAACTTGTCAGGAAAAGGTTTTTTGTAAGCATTTGCCACAGAGGATCTTTAGAGGCAAGAACCTCATCGACAACCGATTTTGTAAAGTAAAATATATATCCAAGGAAGAGTGCTCAACGGAACTTCTTACTGGCGAAGGGAATATAAGAAAGAAGAATCACAGGGTAAGTTCTTATTCATCAAAAAGGGTGAAAGGTCGTCACATTTTGCCTTCAGTGACTCCCACACTAAAAATTGAAAAAAACATAAAATAAAACAAAGGTTTTTTTATTACCCTTTCATCTTTTGCTTCTAGTTTGTTTACACCTACAGCTGACCAAATCCTTGGTGTTTTGTGAGCATTAGCTTCCAAATACGTTTTTCAAAGTGTTTTTTAAATTTAGTTTTATATTCTTCTGCTCATTTAGTAGTGTTCTTTATTTTGGGGTAAAATCAACCTTTGCTAGAGTAAGCAAAGAGACGTTCATTAGGTTCATTGATTTGGCCTTTTCCCTTTGAATCGGCGCGGCAAGGGACACTAACATACGCAGTGAAGTGTATAATCTTCTAATTGCTTGGCACAACAAATTCCAGGTGTAGAAGAGCGAAATAGTTGTACCACTTTGAATATCGTACGACATTCTTGTGTTTAGTGCACAGGAGCGCGTATATCTACTACACGTTACTTAATCTTTGTCAGACTCTTTCATGGAAGAGTCGGGGACGAGTGCCATCGGTTCACACTCACAACTACCTAACGGTTTGGTAGAAAGAGATCAAGATGAGCTGCGAAGCTCTACTAGCGTAAGAAGAAACTCAGACCATGGATTGCCTACTACAGTCGTACTAAAGCATACCCTACCAAGCCATCACTCTACCTTCAACACCTCGGCGTCTCAGGTTGATGTGGGGGAAAAATCCAAGATTATTAGTAATAGTTATAATAGCAATGATTCTGATAATACTGGCTTGACTCAGAAACGATGTAGTTTAGGGTTGCGCGATGAGGTTCTTTTTCAGATGAATGTGGAGCCTACCGTTTGTGATTCATGTGCTTCAACTGGTGTAGCCCCACTCAAGCACAGCGGTTCTTCTAGTGCCTTTCCTTCTCAGGAATCTTTGGTAACCACTACCGTTGCTGCTGTTGGGGCTTATGGGTCGGGGGGTATGCATCATAGTAGTCAAACGCAATTGCAAAATGATGTTGCCTTAAATGTTACCAACGACGGTGAACAAAGGCGCCATCGCTCATGTCAGACATCTTCGGGATACCTGGACACCAGGATACCATCTTCAAGTGGTCAACGAGCGATGGGTCATCCACCGCCACAGAACCAGATGGTTGCTGCTCACTATCACCATCACCACTACCGTCACCAGCAACAACAAAGACATCATAATCTTCAGTATCAACAATATGATAATCGTCATCATCATTATCATCATCATCAGCATCATCATTTTTATCAACAACCTATGAATCTCCAGAGCGCTTTCACACCTGCGATGCCGTGCGAAGATTTTGGAGCTTATCAGCAGCATCAACAGCAACTCTATCCTCATCACATCTTGCCGTTACCACTGCACTATCATAATCACTATCAATCCCATCATCATCATCAACGATTTGGTGGAGTGAATTCGGGCTATATCTCTCAATCGGCATACAGGGACCCTTCCTACGCACCGGTAGCTTCTGCAGTAAGCACAAAACCGTGTTTAAATACCAACAGCTACACAGATCCCAGAGGTACGGCCGCATTCGAGACATACAATCAGCCTCACTATTACCATTCTATGAGCTACTCCAGGCAAGAGACGATGTTGCCAACTCCCTTGATGGGCCCTCCAAATTGTGAGGACGTTACCTCTGCTGGCGGGTTTATTGGTGGGTTTAATTCCTCGAATGTTAATGCATGCTCGGATTTGCACTTCCCTGCAGTAGCTCCACCTTCCGCGCCGTTACCCCAAAATATGCAGCTAGGGGGGGTTCGACCATTCTATTCTCAAGCCTTCGCAATGCCTTTGACACCGTCACCTAACATCAACTCTACAGAGCCATATCCAAGAGATTTTTATGCCTCACAGCCAGAGTATAATGCAATGCAGCAGTCTGGTATACATCCGTATTTGCAGCAGAATCGCTCGCAGATGATGCTGCCTGTAGGAGGTGGTGCCTACATGCCTTTTCCAGGTCAATCGCTTATAGGTCACGAAGCGAATGAAGATGTAGGAAATGTGAGCGATGCAGTCGCCGTAGTAAGCTCAAATAAAGCTGAAATGCAAAGAAATTCTGACGCCACTGATGGAAGCGATGCTTACATAGCTCAGAAGACTAATAGGGAGGTAGAAATGACCACTCGCGATGCTAACTTGGAGGACAAGAGCAGTGCGAATGGTGCGAGCGCAACAGCCTCGAAGGATGACGGGGGTGCGAATATCATTGTTTCCACAATAGATACTAATAGCGTTGGTATTTATCAGAATTCAAGCTACCAGCAGCATCTGCATGGGTACTGTTACACGGAGCCTTATCCGCATCACCATAACAGGGCTACCTACAATGCGTTAGGCTTGAGAGAAGCTGAGGCTGAGGGTTGCGAGGATACTCCTTATCCCGTTACGGAGGGTTCGGATGGTTCTCCATCTGGCCCCACGCGTTCGATTGCCATGGCGTCAAATTTCATCGAAAATCATCCCGTTGTTGATTCCTCAGACCAGGAAACTGAACTTCCCATCAGCAAGCAGCCCATAGCGTCACGTGGGGCAACGGCGTCAGGAAATACGATAACCTATCTACCGAAGGAAGTGAATTCGTCCACTCCTACTCCAATTGGTGTGGTCTATCACGAACACCAAGTAACAAGGGAAGGCACACCACGCAACTCTCAGAAACGACATCCCCCAGTACCTATTAGCGGTTCCCTTGACATCTCCACTGAGGAGAACAGGAGATCGCAAGATCAGCTCCCTCATCTGGTGACCGAACCTCTATTTGAGGTTGCACCCAATTCATCCTCAGGACACGTGGCCGTTGCAAACTCAGCCGGGAGGGAGACCGAAGGGGGATCCAAGCCGATAACAGCGAACACAACCCCCGTGCGTCACCCACCATGCTACACAAATGCTATGGATCGCTATTGGCATTCCTTCCCACCTACTCACAACTTGACATTAGATGCCAGCGTGTTTCCCACCTCAGCCAGCACCGGTAGTCCTCATGGACTACCCATTAACTATGAGCCTCCTATTCACGGACCATTGTCTTCGCACCAGTCACCTATGATTCATGGTGCCAGTGGTATGCGGTCCTTTAAACCTAATTCGCCCTATTCGCTTCTCAATACACCACATTCGTATAGGGAAGAGATGTGCATCTCCAGGCAGGCGTGTGGCCAACTCCTGAAAAAAGGTCCCGGGGCCGCTGCCACGATGGCCTCTACCGGTTCACGAAGCCAGCCACCGCCGTTCGGAGCCGTAGTTAGTGGGGAGGGAGGTGGTAGTGCACCAGTATTTCCACCTTCTCCGACAACGGCTGACGGCTGTGTCTCATTTAATTCTCCATCTTGTGGGCATATGGATACCGAGGCAATGGATGTAAACTCAGGATATCCCATGCCTGCCACGGCTTTTTCAGGCAGCAACAAGCGGTCATATAACAGCAATGCGTCTCAGCAGCAGCAGCAGCGGTGCCCACAACAGTATTCGTACTCACAGTCACAACCGACGCAGTGCTCATTCCAGACAATGAAACCCCCAGCATTGGGCATTCCTTCTCAAGGGGAGCGCGGTGCCGGTAACCATACAAACAGCAGCTATAGGAGCCTACGTGGAGGTGCGCAACTCTGCGCAGCCTCCAAAATGCCTGACCACTTTGTGTATAGTGGGGCGGCTGTCTCGCCGATGGCGAGCAATGGAAGTCACCTTCAACCTAATCTGCCTAGCGACATCAACTCCAACGCTAATGCAGCCTCCAGCGCTCGTTTTCCCATGCCATGTGGCAACTACCCACATCACGTTCACACCTCATCGCATCCCCAAAAGCAGCGGGGGAACCCGAACTACGGTTACTCCAGTGGTGTGCCTCCACTCCTTTACGAGTACCACATCGCACCGACGCAGGAAACATGGATTGAGGAGCTGGAGGCAGATGCTTCCTTTGATCCTTCTGTGTATGGGAACATTGCTTGTCTTGTCGACGCTTTTTCGCCACGTGTGCCAGTCGCGTATGACTTGGAGTTGCCCTTTCAGGATGACATAAATTCCTTATCGCATCGTTTGGAGTCTATGTCGTCGTCTGATTCTATCCCATCGATTAGCTCGCCGATGCATGGAGATATTGGTAAGGCTGCACATCAGGACCTGACAAGTACTTTGTACGTTAACTCAGAAGCTGCTAACGATGTTATGCTAGTGTCCAGCATGAAGTCGCAGTGCGCTAATGGCGTCAATCCTCCCATCAAAAACGTTTCAAAGCAACCAATACATTCGAATGAACATTGTGTTTCGCATTTTCGTGATACACATAATACAGATATAGAGTCAAGTAGCAATGGAAGCTGCGCTATCCCTCCGTCCATTTCAGAGAAAGACGTGGGTAGCAGCGCTAATGCTGGCGGCGTTGTCAACCTCGATACGGTTCCACTTGCGCGGCAGTACCAAGACTTCGAAGGTGTATATTTCGTAGAGCCTATCGTATCCCTGACGTCAGTGTGGGATAGTTTTAACTATCCTTTTGGGTGCTTGGTTCCCCTCTCTCAGGCCGTTATTCTTTCGAACATGCGACCACCTGAGAACAAGGTTGTGTACACACCACTGCTGAGTGGTTTCAGAATTCGTTTTCACGATGCTTCCGCCGCGTACGCCAAGCTGCTTGCTTTGCAGCGCCAAGAAAACAACGAGAGAACGAACAACAAAGAGGGGCCAAACTCGCTGCCTTCCTCTTCCAATGGTGTGATTTCATCTAGCTCTCCGGGTTTGTTGACTTGGAGTGCTTCAGAGCGTCCTGACAATCGTAATGGAGTTGTAGAACAAGTAGAGGAGCTCGCACGAGCAAACGAGGCGTTTCGTACCCTTCTTACTGCCACAACTGCAGATATTGATCACCAGTCATGGGTAGCTATCATGTGGCAACCTGTGTTTTGTGGTGGCCATACGGCTAAACAGAGCTGCGGCACATTTCTCGCATTTTATATGTTACGGGCACCACGTCACATCTTCCTGCCATTCGCCCACAAGAGCACTGGGACCTGCATGAACAGTTCATGGGATAGCCCTATATTTCGTGTTGACCATAAGATGTTATCATTTGATATATGGAGCTTTGAGAGGCGCTATTATGTTGGCCGCTGCACTCATCCTTCCTTTTCAGCCACAGTCGGCAGCGAAGCCAGGCAGCCATCCGTACCACAAGATGCGCTATTGCTCGTTAATCCTACAGAAAGTGAGGGTATCGAGGCAAATAATTCCATGGATCGTACCCGAGACTCCCCACAATCCGCTTCTGGTGGGGGCAGACTAGGGAGAGATGCAAGGCGTCCTTTCGTGGGAGATGGTGTCACCGACTTCAACTGCAATCCCGATCTCTTAGATGCACATGCAACGAACAAGCAAGTATTGGTGTCCTCTTCCACTCGTCAAGTGCGCTTGCCTCTCATCGGGCTCATCTTCAATCGCTCTCGTTCGGATGTGTGGCTATCCCCGTTGATGATGCCCCCAACAGAGGCCATGACCGGTGCCGGTTCCCTTTCCTTACCTTGCCCCAAACGGACGTATCGGGCGCCACTCTTCTTACTTGTCAGCGCGTTGCAGCTTATGTGCTGGAATGCCTTCGAAGAGGATCGCCGTCTCAAGCGTTTTGGGCCTCAAAAGGAGGATGGGTATGATAAGGTGGAGGATAGTAGGCAAAGCGAGGTACTCCGGAATAGCGTAACAAACACGGCTTACGGGGAGGATGGTAGCCATACGGCGACAGCCCTTGGGGGACAGGACGAGGGTTGTGAGAAGACTGACAAGAGGAGACATACAGATACCAGTACAGATGTAACTTCGATGAATTGTACGCAGGCTGAAGGACGGACCTCTAGAGCCCAATTTCTTTACCCTGTGGATATCTCTCATAACGAAATCACGCATAATGATGGAGATCCTATGTCTTCCAATTCCCAGTCGGAGCGCGTTTCGCTTCAGAAGGAATTTGGTAGACACGCCCCGTCTCCGCATTACGTTGCGATGCCTTCCTATTACACGAAGGGCACCGAGTTGCTGGTGAATGCTGCACGCCACTATCGTAACTTGCGTGAGGCAGCTATGCTTGACTCCAACGCAGAGGAAGTAGCGGGTTATACGCACGCCACCGTTAATTCACACACCAGTGCACCTGCTGGTGGTTGCGAGCTGAATAGGGAACCCCTCGCGGACAGCGATGGAAAGGCGCCCGGCCACACTGATCTTCCCCTCCGCGTTGTGTGTGGGGGCACTAACATCGAGCTCTGCGGGAGCTCTGGTAGTGTGATTGTGGGATTGCTGGATTTCTACCAGTGGGCGCAGTACGACGCCTCCATCACCGACCTTGCGGAGTGGTACTGTATGGATTCTGGGCGGAGGGAACACATTCATCGCAGAATCGCGGGGCATCTGGAGCCGCGTTAATCATGGAGTAAATGTGATGGAAAGGGGTTTTGTAGCATTGTATCTGCGGAGACTTCGTGAATAATTTTCTTTTGCTTTGCTATCCCCGCCTCTAATATTTTTTGCTCTCATATGGGGAGGGAGTGTGCAGGCCTGAGTGTTGTGAGCTCCTCTTTGTTTAAATTGCGCCACTGAGATGACAATGCAAAGGAGTTTTTTTTATTTTTTAAGCAACTAGTAGGTTATTTCAAGTGGAAGGTATTCGAGGTATGGGGAAGTTATGATATTTCTATTGATACTACATCGATATGTAGCTGTGATAAGCATATACGAATATAAGTGAATGTGTGATGTTATACCCTTTTATCACCAATATCATGTCTGAGAGATCAGAAATATGGTCTGAACAGAAATTGAAAATATAAAAGACTGAGTTTTGTTGAGGCAAACATGTAGCCGTTCCTTTTATGCTTGTTATTCTTTTTAAATATCATTATCGTTTCCATTGGGGATTGATATTACTTTTGTACAATAACGTTAGTTTCTCTGGAATATGTTATGGAATAAAGGTGCACATTTGTGTTTGAGACCAAAATTAATATCATGCAACCTATCCTTTGTTGTGCTTTAACCATTCTCGAAAATAATTGCAATAACGAGCAGATTTTCGTCTTGAAATAATTTTTCCTCCTCGCAAAGTAACCGTCAGGCGAATGTTATTAAATTTCCATTTCTTAGACACGTGGAGATATTTTGAACAACTTTCATTTCCATGTAAATTTTCTTAGCTTACTTAGCCGTCAGAAATACACAATCAGAGGCCGGAAGGCTTTTTCCTTAGTGAGCATTCTTCCTTGATTTTACACCACCTACAATTCTTTCGTGACCATCAATATTTGCAAAGTGGGAGGTGGTGGCACCGTAGCTCCTAGGTTGTTATGTTCCGATGGACGGCAGGAACACGAACTCGTGCAGCTCGTGCGGCGAGACAGAATCTCGCCCTCCCACCTGTTTTTCACATGCGGACCACGCCTTCTCCATCACATGCCACTGAACCCCATGAACCGGCTTCCATATCCTCAACAGTCTGCGAGAAAAATGGCGGAGGGGATTCTTGTCATCCTGAAACCGTAGGGAGTGAGGTCCATGAGCCTCAGCACTTATCGATCATGAATCTACCTCAGTCTTTGGTCCTTTCATCAGATCAGGTGGCTATGCAGATGAAAGACTTTGATAACACCAAGGCGGAGGAGGGTTATGGAGCTCAAATGGATACGGAGAATAATCATATCATGTTTAGCATAGCTGCTACTCATGAATGCATCTCAGGAAAGGGGGCTGATCATGGGTGCGTCAGCGGGCGTGCACCATTATCTTTTCCTCAGGGGATCAACGTTGTTGAGAAAGCTAGTAAAAGTAATTCATTCCTCTTTACGTCTGCTGATCTTGCTGTGGCCAGATCTGCGGCTCGCGCGGAGGCTCGTCTACTTCTTCGTGCGTTTGCAAAGAGCCCGCCCGGCGAAGGCGATGCTGTCGGTGATCACAAGGATGGAGGAGTTCAGACCAACGCCGCTTCTGCAGGGGATGGTCGCGATGGTGAAGATCCCCGCCCTCGCCCTCGTCGCCCTCGGACCTACGCCGAGGAGCGGGCGGAACGGGAGCGGCAGCCGCGCGCAAGACGGAGCGACGCGTTTGTGGATATCGAAACTCATCGAAAGCCCCATCGGACGTGCCGGAGACGGCCCAAAGGGGATCTTTCCCCCGCCTTGTCAGAGGCAACCTCTGTGAGGGGGAGGGAGACGGGTGGGGTGGATGTTTTAGCGCTGCGGTGGCCTCTGACGACGCGCTACCTGGGGGATCCGACCGACGCGGCTGCCCCGACCGCCACCCAGGCTCCCCCACCGTCTTTCATTCAAGGGGGGATGGATTCGGCGCTCGGCGCGTTAGGGGATCCCCCCCCGGCGGCGTTTCACCCCATCGAGGGCCTTGGATTACCCGCGCGGGCGGCTTCCCCACCCCCGTCCGCGTCCGTTTTGGGCCTCGCCGGGGACCCCCGCGGGGATCCTTTCGCGATGCCGCGGGAGGAGGGCGAGGGTGCGTTCCGCGCTGACGGCGGCGGCGGCGACGACGTCGGCACGGATTTTTTCGAAACGCAATCCAACCAAGGGGTCGTGGCGCTGGGCCGCTCTCAGGATATCTGGTCCGCCGAGGACAGCTTTCTTCCACCCCCGCCTGAGGGTCTCGATGCTTTTCCGAATTATGGGGCCTATAGTGGGTGCGCTTACCAGGCAATGGGCTCAGCGCCACCTCTAGAATCCTCCACGACCGATCCTTTCTTATATCCGTCCTGCGCAGCAGCGACATGCTGGGAGCCAGAGCCTTTTGACGGAGGTAGCTTGCCTTGCGAGGACTCTTTTCACGCACCGCTCACCGACCAGAGATCGCCTGGGATGCCATTCCCCTCATTCGACGATTCCTCTATTATTCAGATTCCACCTAGACTTGCCCCACAAGGAACCTTTTTTCAAGAGCCATCACCTCCATGGCATCATTCCTTTCATCCCCGACTTCCTTACCCGCCTCTTGGTTCTGTATCACAGCATATCGAGATGTACAATGGCAAGGTCGGGTCTCAGGTAGTTCATGAGCTAGCCGCCAATCCATTCCAGAGTTGGCGCCCTCATTCAGAGACCTCATATCGAGAAGCTTTGCAGCCTTCGCAAATAGGACTTTCTTCTTCAAGCGCATACGTTAAGGACATTGGCACACATCAACGCTCCTTCGTGGTGCCTTTTAAGCAGCAGGCAGCACCTATGAATCCCCCGCTTGCAGCGGCAATGAGGGCAGCGCTGCGGAGACGAGGGGGCGGGAGCGTGGCGCGGCAGGGGTTCCGGCCGCTGGGCAAACATTTAGCCTCTCGCCGTCAACAGTTCCGGGATCGTTGCCAAAGGCCAGGCTAACAACGAAGAAGTTTTACATTTGCGTTCAACCGTTTATGATGATGTGCGGCCCCATAGAATGTCCGGTGCCAAACTCTCTTCCCTTCCTCTCTCTTTTTATTTTTCAAAATTGTATCATTATCTTATGTTCGAATGTGTTTTATCGCATTTTTTTTTCAATCTGCTTGTCTTTTCTTAATTATATTTCAAAGTTTTGGCGATATTGGTTTTATGAAACCTAAACATAATGATTTATTTATGTTCAAAATGGTTGTCAAGAATTATTTGTTCCATTGATCTCTTGACTCTTTCAACCTCTCGTTTTTTATTTCGTCCCCTCAAAATTTCGATTCACGCTTTTAGTGCAATCTATTTAGGTAACACTGTAATGTCGTAGAATGAGTACTTAGGGTGTTGAATCTAGGCGTTTCGTACGCTTTTGAGAAAATATGCATATCATATGAAGTTAGTTCTACAAGCCTGAAAGAGCCTTTGGGTTGTAGGGGGCATACTCTAGTTTGGAGCACCCGTGTGCATACATTATGGGGTGGATTAATTCCAAGTTATTTGGGTCCGAGATTGGGATATGAAATGCACGTACGCGAGGTTTTCTGCGGCATATTCAATACAGCAGTTCTGAGCGGAGCTGTGAGTAAGGGCTCTAATGAGTGTTGGAGAATGGCCAAGGGGAGGTTCGAGGAGGAGTGTCCTTGATAGGGGTTGGCAAGGACTCCAACAGGTGACAAGTTACGCTAAATCACGTCAAAACCACACATCGTGTGGGATCTCGTGAATGCATAATATCCGCCATCTTGCTAGCCAACGTGAGCACACACTATTTTCTAATTGAGGAGGTGCAGTTTTTGTATTTCATAGCGTGTTTGTGTGCGTGTGAAGGAGTTATCCATTGGGGTGTGAGCGTGCGGATACAATATGACGATTACGTACCCCATTTATGTTCGCTCTCTCTCTCTCTCTCTATTTTCATTGTCAAGAATGCTGTAGTTCTTGCTTAGATTTCCCATGAGTTGTTTTCATCAGACACAAAAACGTCTAAAAATGAGTGCAATAAATGAAAGTTTCATGTAGAGGTCTTTACAAATATGTATAAAGGGGTAGTGTAGAGGGCCATTGCTTTTTGTACGATAGATTTACTACCGCACAATCATTGACACGCTGCACATACTCCTACGTGAGACTTGAATTTATTTAACTGAAGAATGATGAGAATATTTTTGGAACTATGATAACACTGGGTCCATCCTTAGCATTCCTTCGTTTTTCTAGCGTTCTTTCTTTTGTTATCAACAATATTTCATGGGGTCATTTTTTATGGAGAGGACTTTTGCTATTCCGTAGTTATGTGTGTCAGTAATGCCTACATAGCAATTTTATCTTTAGTTGATCTGATTCATCACCTATATTGCCTAAATGATTGGTACAGATCAATCCAGTGTGATAAGAGGACAAAAGGGTTTAGCAAGGTGATCATGCAGGAAAATGTGCTTTGGCTTACTCTCTTGATATTTATTACCTTTCTTTTAATCAGCAAAATAAGAAGTTACTCATGCCTACAAAGCATTCTCTTACTGCTCTTTCCCATATCACAAAGGACGGTCGGGCACCATTTGTGATAGGAACGGCTGTGACTGTTGGCTTAATAGGTACCATATGGCTCTACTGGAGGAGGAGTGATGCTGCTAACAGTAAAAGTAGTAGTACTGGTGACGGTCCTAGCATCCGTCATGGGGTGCTCGGCTTTCCAGCCCATGAGGATCCCCATCGTGCCATGCAAGTCGTCTTAGATACCATCCGTCAGGGAAAGATCGGGTCCCTTGGCGAACTTGTAAACTTCCTGCGCGGTCCGCCCGATGAGACTTTGGAGGGGAAGAAGCAGCCTAACGCTTACCGTATTCGAGTCCCCGAGGAATTTATCCACTTTCTTCAAGAAAGCTACCTCCCTGCGACGAGACACATTGATAAGATTCCATCTGATGCTGCTGCTGTGGACCCCAACAGACCTCGGAACTCTTCGCCGGTGGTAGAGCGGCATATGATGTTGCAGCTTGTTAGGGCAGATATGAGCCTACGTTGCCTAGAGATCGAGCGTAGCACTCCTTTTGACAACAGCAACCATCAACACCTTAGCCTTCTCCAGCAGCTGTGGGTGGCCATTGGGAAGCCACTTTCGACCTACAAACGCACAGGTGAGCACTGGGAAATACTTGGCTTTCAAGGTGATGATCCCATCACGGATCTTCGTGGTGGTGGCGTCCTTGCTCTCCGACAGTTGGTTCATTTCGCGAAGCGACACCCTTCCATCATCCGCGAGATGATCGCGTACAACGAAAAAGTCCGTGAGGATGGCGGTGAAAGCTGGTACCTGACCGCCGTTGTGAGCATCCAGTTTACGGTGCAGCTCCTCGTGCAGTGCGAGCGTCGCTTCTTTCTCCCGCATCTTGAGGTACTCTATGATACGATAAACATTTCTGCGGAGGAGAGGAACGATACGGCGGAAGAAGGAGAGTTGCCGGCGACCACCGGGGTTTCTCCTGGAGAGGCGAAGCTAGTTTCGCGGCGATCCCTCGCGAGCAGCGCGCGTTTCCGGAATACTTCGCTTCGAAAAATTCACTCACCTGATATTTGCAAGCTTTGGTATTCGGTGCCGCCTAGCGACGCGGAGTTAGGCCTGTTCTTGTTGCACGAGTCCCTTTTGTTATTTTTTAAGGAGTGTTGGGAGCGTGATAAACCGCACGTGATGTCGTACAACACGTATATGGAAAGGGTTGTGTATCCAAATTTCTTTTCTAGCAGATGGGCACCTCGAGTGGGGCTGGACATTAGCTAAGCGCGCATCCGTACGGCCAAGGTATACCGTATCGATGATATGTTCGGGGCAGTTATACACCAATTCTTGAGCTTCTGTCGGTTTCCAAAAAACTATATTCATAGGGAATATCATATACTCAACTAGATAGATGTATAACTTTTTTCTCTACCTAGTGATTTCCATTATAAACTCCAGTGTACAAGGATTCATTAATTGTAGAGCGTCACAGCCCGCTATGCCAGTGTGGTAGTGAGGAAGGTTATTTATAATCAAAAGTGCGAATTTTCATGCACAATGTCATTTTGAAAACAAAATATTTACGTTAACCATTTTTTTTCTCTTCATGTGTGTCTTCTTTTTGCTTATTAAAGTATTTATTTGATTTCGACATTTACCACCGTTGAATCACTGCTTTTTTATACACGTTAGGTGTTCTGAAGCGCGGTCTGTATTATAAGCAAAGAGGTAAGCCAGGTGTGAAACGGGCGGAAGAGAAAAATCAAACATACAAATCCTAAATACCCATACCAGAAAGCTCAGAAGAAGTATTTACATATACACATATTTATCCCAGTATCAGCAGACAAGGCATTCAAATAGGGGCAAAATTGAAACCCTATCCTTATACAGAAATATATTATAGTATAGTAGGACATGTCCAAGCTAAATGCGGACGCATCGGAGTGGCATCCGAGCAGCGATGCGGTCCTTACCAGCCTCACTCTCCCGCCTACTACTGACGATGTCAAACAAGGGGCAGCGGCGCTGTCCATGCCCACCCCTGGCGATGCGAGCACGCCCTCGCAGTCGTTGGGGTTGCCGGACTACTACCCCTCCTTCATGCTGCGCGACCAGCAGCACCCGGGGCCGACGGACGCGGCGAACGGCGGGGAGGAGCAGGACTGGCAGGCGGAGTTCCAGCACGTGATGGACCTGACGTTGAAGATGATCGAAGAGCAGCTTCACCCCTCCTCCACGGAGGAGCGCGGCGCCGGCGAGGCGACGCGAAAGGACCCCCTGGCGGCGGAGAACGCCGATCCCGCCGCGACCGCGGAGAAGAAGGCGAAGAAGTTCACCTCCACCGACGGGCGCCCGCTACCGCCGCTCACCGTCAACGGGAATCGGCGCTGGAAGAAACCGACCAAGGCGCAGCAGCGCCGCGAGCAGGCCCAGAAGAACGCCTTTGAGGCCTTTGCGGGCGCCCTCCTCCACAGCGTTTCCCCGTTCATGGCGCCGCTACGGGAGCGCTGCAAGACGTCGCTGCCGCACATCAAAGTCGACCAGCGGTTTGGAAAGGTTGGGCAGCCGCACACGGCGATCGCGCAGTTCACCGTGGCGCCGCTCGTGACGAATTACCGCCCTCGCCACCTGCACGACGTGACCCCGGGCGATTTGATGGAGTTCCACTACGACCTCGCCCTCGTCTTGCGGCAGATCACCTCGGCGTACTCGATTATCCTGGGCTACGGCCCGGTGTGGAAGCGGTTTGCGGTGCCCTACGCCCATATCGCGTGCAAGGATTACCGGAATGAGGTTCTGAAGCTCTGCCCGGATGAAACCCCGAACTCCCGCGCCGAGGCGATCTACGAGGACGACGTCGTGAAGAACATCACGGATGTGATTCTCGCGGTGGAGGAGCTGGAGCCGCTGCAGCACATGCCGATCTTGACGGCGATGAGCAAGCGGCTGAACCTCGCGCCCATGTACGACGCCTTCGATGCCATCTTCGAGCCGCTGGAGAACTATCAGATCGAGATCACGGACTTGTATAAGACCCCCTCCACCTTTTTAATCAAGACTTCTGCCTTAGCGGTGGAGGAAAAGCCACAACCCATTACTCTCTACGGCGACCCGAAGTTGTGGTATGAGCTCCCCGTGGTGTCCAGGGTCGTCGTGCGGGATACCAGGAACGACGATAACGATGGGGAGACGGAGGGAAATGGGGACGGGGGCGACGGGGGAAGCAGCAGCCACGCTGCCGGGAGAGTCGGTAAGGTCGCCGCAGCGACCACGGCGATGGAGCAGTTCGAAGGCGCAGGCAAAGGTCATAGTACAAAAAAGGGGGACCACGCGGTTCCAAATAACGATGCGATGAAGGCGCCGGGGAATGAGTCGTCCAACACCCCCCCTTTGTGGATGTTCGTTACACCCGTTATGCTCAGCTTAGCGTGCGTGGCGGCTACTGCMGCGGTGGCCTTGAAGCGAAGGGCGCGGTAATTGGTATCCTTTTTTTTTTTGATGGAAATAGTTGTGAAAAGTAAAGGAGTGCAACAAGTCAACTAACCGACGCTGGAATACAGGGGACCTATTTCCCTTCCCTACTGGATCAACAGACCGAAAAGGGGCAAATTATATAAGGGGGGGGGGGGCAGCGTGTTTTTGGCGTAAAGAATAAGTGAACTCTTTTTATACATTATATATTAAAGGACGTGTGTGGTTTCGTAGCACAAAGGCGACATATACCCAGAAAAGGAGTGAAAGAAGCGTCGAAGCATTATACAATTTTGGACAAAAGGCTAAAAAGGGATGTTCACTAGGTACACACATAATTCAGAAAAGGTCACTTGCATGTGGAGAAAAGGATAGCCAACTTTGGGGCTTTCCTTTGTTTGCAACCCCAAGCCTTTGCCGCAATATTCATTTCCCCATTGTCTTTTCCGATATGTTTTCTAGTGTTTAGAAGGTTGTACACATCTACATCTTTTCCCTACTAGACGAGTTAAAAAACTCGCTTTTTCAAATACCCTCTCATTTCCCCCTCTTTAGACATCAAAATTATTTGTATCTATTACTGTTATTATTGCTGTTGTTAAATACTTTTGCGAGATCGTTCTCCGTGCTAGGCTTTAAAAGGTTCGTGTCGTCCTCGTAGAAAAGGAACCTTCCCGCGGTGTCCATGTCCACTTGGAATGCCTACCTCAGCGGGGAGAGGCGTGGATGGGAGGGCGCCGTCCCGGGCCTCSGGACGTCGGCGTACGCCCGACCCCAACGGGACGGGGAGTATCGATACCCCGACGGGCCAAGCCCGACGACCCCTCCCGACGATTTCCCCCGTCTCCGCAGCACCCAACGGCTATGCGCGCCGACCCCTCGCCCGAGCCATTTCGACGCGAGCACCGCCTTCACACCGGTGATTCGCTACGGACGGACGAAAGGGCGGCCCTCCCGGGGGTTGCGGGACGCGGGGTTCGCGCCGTCCTCCCCGTTTCGCCGATTCCGC
>AIHY01000095.1:0-13361 GCA_000331125.1 Phytomonas serpens 9T
CTAGCATATATATATATATATATATATATATATATATGCATATGCATATCTATACGCATGAACACAGATAAGTTTCTTGAGACTGATCTAAATGCACTTGATGAAAATGTTAATAGCATAAGTAAAAGTAGTTTGTCCATGTCAACCTTGAAGAAGCAGGGATTAGTTGAAAATTCATCTGCAACAGTATCGAACGTCCCGCGTCTTAGCGCAAGAGAAGTATCTCATTCCTCATGTCGCAGACTTCTTTCACGAATAGGGCTACTTAGTGCTCACCGCCGTAATAACAAGAAGAATCGTCTGAAGCCAGAGCAAAACAAATGGGAGCACAACAGCATAAACAATAATACTGAGCTCGACTCGAGCCCATGCGCACAGCAAGTGGCTAGGAATTCACAGGTTTTAGACAACTCAGAGACATTTTTTTCGCCGAGTGTAGAAGTTGGTTCTAATCTTCTTGACCCAGTTCTTGTTTCTGAGCCATTGACTGATAGCCCCGTAGCATCTACTTCGAGGCAACGTGTTAGTCGCCAAAAACTGAGTCAGGAATCCATCACAAAGCGCTTTGACGTACTAGCGGATTCAAATGCAGGATCTGATTCCACTCCTCTGGTTGACTTTAAGGGGACCAATTCTACAACAAGCCGTCGTCTGCGGCATCCCACTGATGAAAAGGTGGATGTAATGCGTTTTGATGGCAGTAATGGAAGACAACAAAGCCGAAGTTTACTTGAAAGTAGTTCTCATTTCGCGACGGCGATGCATCTTGGTTCTCGCCAAGTTGACCAAAATAAGTGTCTTAGCGGTAATTCCTCTTTTTGCACTTCTCACATACTTCCGACTGAGGTTAGTCCTCGAGGTAGTGGAAAGGGTGGAGGAGCGCGCACATCATCCACTCAGTTGGGGTTCAATTCTTCCACAACGGGGTCACCCGCGTGCCAGACGCTGCGAGACGCCAAGTCGGTCCTTCGAAAGCATGCCCCAGCAAACCCTGTATCTGCGGCATCCAGCACGCATGTAGCAATAAACTCCGTCATTGGCTTGTCACTGCACAGCTTTCATCCTACAAACTCTTTTCATAGCAGAAGTAGCAGCTTTAGAAGCAGAAGGACTTGCGTGCGGCGTGGTGTTATGGCTAGTGATGCCGAGGATTCGATCCAAGACAGGGACTTGTCATTAATAGGAGCCACAGCTGTTGCATCTGCTTCCCCTAGTGCAGAACTATACCATCATGGAGTGACTTCGCAGAAGATGTCACATCCTGTTCATTCGGCACGCACACATGAAGGCTTAGTAGATAGAAGTTTTCGAAGCTTTCCTAAAGGTCCACTTGATGCAGAATGCACACCTTTTAGCCATAGAACATCCGATATCATTGCATTTCCATCCGAGCATCAGGGGAACCCTAATTGTACATGTGGTCATGCTTTACAATCTATAGTTATGGTACCAGGATCTGATCCTAGTTTTGGCCAAGTTAGATCGCCACAGCTGATCTTTGAAATGCTTGACACCTCAAGCATTACAAGTTTTAATCCAGAGGAAACCACAAAAGACCTGAGCGTAAGTAATCGTAGCTCGTCCTCGGGTTCAGCGATTGGGATGCCGTTGCGGGCGCGTATTATCGGACCCAAATTGGTACGTCGGCTTAGCTCACGTTCTGCGCAATCTATTGATAATAGTAACACCAGTGACTCTGATTTGGAAGCAGAACACCAAAAGAAGGTGGATGAACTTCTTAAACTTCTGACAGTAGACCATAGGCCTCGTAGATCAAATTCGCTAGCACCGGAGGATCCTTTATCGAGGACCAGTAACACTAACACGGGTAATAGCGGAGATATGATAACAGGTGGCTTTGTCCGTGTCGATGGTGTAGCTTCCGCTTCTCATAACACTGTGAACGGTATGTCAGACTTAATAACCGGGAGCACCGAAACAGCTTTAGACCCAGCAGCAAACTCCAGTTGTGAGGAGAAAGGAATGCCTAACAGCAGCGGGTGGATGTGTGTTGGAAGTCTTTTTAGCAGTCAGGATTGGTATATGCGTATGCAGCGCAAAAAAGATGATGCTGTAATGGAGAAAGAGGTGGAACTTACAAGCAGAGGATTTGATAAAGAGCATAACAGTGACACATGCAACTGTAGCGGCGGATTTGGTAGTGTTGCATTGCCGTCGGCACACGGAGATACAGATGCGAAGGGTATTCTAAGTTCTCCTGGTAAGGTGTTGTTGATGGATAAAAGTAATGAGGATAAGCCGGTTAAGTGGGTACCGCGTCAAAAGGCTTTGTGCAATTACGCTGGGAACCAGACTGCTGCGAAGGGGAATATTTCTGCAACCTTTACGAATACAGAGGACCGCCAATGTTGTGAAGGAGTCAGTTTTAATTCCAAGTCCGACTGCCCATCTACTCCCACAGAGAATTGTCACAAGATGCAACCCCAAATCCCGGATACTACCCTTATTAACACACAAAATGGACCGCCGTCAGTATCACGACTCATATTCGAGGCTTCTGTTCCCTTAAGCGACCAGAAACTCCACATTGGAAAGTACACAACTCCAACAGGTAATAGTGCTATCTGTGGAGATGGAATCGTAGATATTTCTTATGAAGCCCCCATTCTTGCGCACCACGAATCCAATGCGAGGGTTTTGCCCACTATTAGAGAACCAGATGCACCGTTGAGTCCAGTCTCACAGAAAGCAACTAATGTTCCCCAAACGCCTGTGACTGCTCATGTTCATGAACTTCAGGTGACCACTGCTCCAGGATTGCAGTCTACTACGCATAATCGCCGGGTCAGTAACTGCAGTAATAGCCACTTGCCCGATGCTATGTGCGATCATGGCACTAGTACAAGCAAGCGCATTTCTAGCGGTTCAAGTCGAGGAAAAACGAATAAATACCCCAGCAAGTGTTTGGAACGGGTACGTTTAGAGCCTGTTACCTTTTCACCAGGTAAGGTTAAACGAATAAAGAAAAAGACGCGTGAACGTTCAACTATGCTGCCCACTACAAGTAACGTGCGTACAGATAGCGTAAGTAAGCATGACAAAATGCCCTTACCAAAAGGGGTTTGCATCGATGAGATACCTTGCAGTACTCATACTGCCACTGATGCATTTTTACCAGTTCTTCCTTATGATCATCTAAAGATAGACTCTGAACCCACTTCCAGCGGGGCGTCCATTAAAGAGACCGATCCTTCTATTTCCCCAGAGTCGACACTTTCGCATGTGTCGTGCTCAAGTGGCGATGGTAAGGTTGCGCAGGATTTTCTGGCTCATTGCAATCAAGCCCGGCGCAGGACCATCCCACACTATACTAATACCAGCAAGATGGACTCCCTTGTTGATGAATCTCTTAAGGTTGGCTCTGATTCACGTGTATCGCCATTACAGAAGAAGGATAGTTCAGCCGCTCTAGAAGGAGGCCTTCTCCACATTACTTGGCCTATGGGCCTCACACCTACTCCTGTCATGGGGCAACATGTGAATAGCCCTAGCACCGGACCTTGTCGAAAAGCGTCTCTACCTCAAGTGAAGTCCGCTAAACTGCAACCCTTTGCACCCCAAAATGTGAGTCGTCGCACGTCAGTTGCGAAATCCAAGTTAGGAAGCAATGGTAAACTCCGCCCCTCATCACCTGGGGTCGTTCTGCCGCAGTGGAAGCCGTCTGATACAAGTAAGCCTGCGCTATCCTCGGCATCAACCAGCAGAAATGTAGCCAGTGGATCAGATGCTGATTTTAATACTGTCACTAGAACACGGACACTACAACCGCATTGCAGCACGAACGTTGACGATCAAGCGGTGGCCTAAAAAAAGCTGTTCAAGTCGAATTCCTTAGTGAAACAAAAAGGGGGGAGGGCTTGAGAAAATACCAATTGATCACTGGGAGTGTCTTTTTCTTGAATTCGAATAAGAGGATACGGGCCATTCGATATAATGCATGCAATGTTATTGTTCATTTCTAGGAGGAGGGAGGAACAAAGGTCCGAAACGAAGTACGGGAGAACTTTTGTTTTTCCTTATTTTCCAAAACTGACTTCGACCTTTGATATTCGTTTTGTTTTCTTGTATTTTAATTTCCAACATATTTGAGTAATTAATATCATTCTAAATGAACGAACATGTGTAAACGGGAAAATATTAATACCATTTTCAGTGTCAATAATGAGATTAGTATTAGCAGCACATAAATTTAGCATTTTGCTATCACATTTTATCATTATCATGTACATAATGCAAGTTGTGAATTTTTTTTCCATTAGTACACAGAGGCTAGGCTTTACTGTCCAAAATAAAAACAGAATAATACTTTTTATTCTAAAATGCTATTATATATAAAAAACTTAATGTTTTACAGCACTCACAAGAAACTTGTATTAAGATACGTGAATGATTGACTTTAATAAAGATTATTCCGTCTGAAGTGTTCGCAGCTAATTTTTCGCTTTCCCAATTTCTAATCCATACACACTCTTATTCTTTCAGTAAAAAAAGCTATATTTTAAATTTATATATATTTGCCTGTAAGATTACATAGAGGCGTTAAAGTAGATAGGGTCATTTTGGGGATAATTGAAGAAGACAATTACATTTTGTAGTAGCGTTTTTTCTTCCTAGTACTGCGATACTTATTCCTGATTTTAGGTCCAAATTCACCTTTTGTTGAAACTTAGCCTGACAAAAGAACTTCACAGTATATGTGTTTATAGCATAGAATACATATTGCAACTGACAATATAATTTTATTGTAGTATTATTAATTTTGTTGGGAAAATCAATGAAAGTTTCTACTGCTGTTTCGCACAAATCCCAGATGGAGTCCAATAAAGACAACCTTACGTGGTTTCGATTGGCTGCTCAGCAGCATCAAACACTGCATAAAGGGTGCCCCATAGCGAGACTACCGATTACACCTGGAACAAAGAGTGAAATAAGACGGCGGTCCGCGACAACCCCTTTATTGGTATCGTGTAAAAAACACGGCAGAAGTAAAATTACTATTGCACCCCATGAAAATGAAAGACATTCAAGTAACCTTATTGCACAGAAGAGTGTGGATGGTCAGCATGGGTGTAGCATTATAGGGCGATCATTGCTAGCCGATATGAATGCAACCATATCTGCGCATCCCCAGACGCCTGGCACAAGTCGTTTATCGAGTACTCCTTATTCTTCTCGATCTCTTCCTCGATTGGTATCATCGCTTCGACCCACTACTATCTCTATCAGTTCCGGTGTTAGGCAGTCTCGTTTGAACATCGTTCCTCAACGCAGCTTTTCTGGAATTTTCAAGGCTGCTACTTTAGTCACAGTGCGAAGGGATGCCTCGATCAAGTTTTGTAATAGTACCGAAGCTCGCCATGTCACAGATTTACATCCGCCTGTAGTCACTCCATCACTTCAGCTTGATGATCTTAGAGTACCTTCAGACATTACGGAGTTAAAATCAGCTGAAAACACTAGAGCGAAACGCTACGATTTCGACTTTCAAGGAGATCATCTTAGATTAGCTTTAGGAGCCTCTGTAAAAAATTTAAGGGATGACGCTACTGCCTCAGAATTTGTCAATTTAACTTTACTTAGAAATAAAATATATGGAGAAGAACCTGAAGAGGGAGTTATAGGCAATGCGCCTAGAAATCACATGGGCTATGCCGAAAGTACCAATAGTGTCCACATGAGCATGAACCACACTGATATGACCTCCATAATGGCAAGTACTGAGTCAGCGCTTGGTGCATCTCGAGCCCAACTTACATTCTGCACTCCTCACTTACGTGCTCATCCACTGCGTTTTTCATTCGTAGAAAGCGGACGAAATACGTTATGCACTCAAAATCACTACCGTCGAAGCACCTCGCTCACCTCCATTCGAACCTCTGGGAGTCGTATTCCGACATACAAACGAAGAAGCAGGAATAACTCAATATCCTGCAGCCAGAGTCTCAACATGGAGCAGCTTTTTAAAACTGGTCTATACACAACTCTGTGGGTTTCAGCTCAGGACGGGAGTATTGAGATACGTTCCATGGCAAACCCTCGTACAATCATGGCTATTGTTCCAAAGACGTCCACGCCCACATTTGTGACCTCTCTATTGTGTATCAGTCTAAATAGGGTCGCTGCGGGGCACAACAATGGTAAGATACGAGTCTTCGATGCCAGCACACTTAAAGAGTTGCAGGAGGTTCAGGCTCACACTGCTTCCATTACTTGCATGACAACCGTTACATTACCACCTGTTTTTCCCTTTTCTTCCACGTTTCTTCAATACTGTGAGAAGAATAATAGTAGTACAGAAACAATGGGTGTCGCTGGTGGAGAATCGCTCACTGTTATTCTTACCGGTTCCCTAGACTGTACAATAGGTGTGTGGGATAGCAAGACTATGAATCTAGTTGCACGTCTAAAGGACAACCGGAGTGGAGTTAGTGCGCTTACTACAAGTATATGCGGCTGCTATGCTATCAGCGGTAGTGTAGATGGAACTGTTCGGTTGTGGAATCTGTCAACAAACACAGAGGTGAAGCTTGGAGAGGGGGAACGGCAAGCCTTGGTTCATCAACAAAAGCTTAATGTGCACAGAGGAGAATTTCACCGAAGGAAGCCACATAAAAAGGTTACTAATACACCTAAACGACCCACTAAAGACGAGCGGTGTAGCTTTTCTTCTTCTTCAGTTATGGGATCTGTCACTGATTCTCATTCGGTACTTACGTCGAAGGTAATTAAACGTACTAAGCCTGCTAATGAAAGATCACTAAGCTATACTTCCAGACAAGCGCCGTTAATGAGAAGCATTCTCTCTGCGCGATCTCTTCCAGATGCAAGGGATGGTGGAAAGCATGATATAGTCAGGCCCTCAGTATCACCCAGTGGTTGCTTTACCCCTTTGCGAGCTTCCGTAGGACAGAGTAGGAAGGGCAACAATAACAGCATGAGTAGGGGCTGCCACTTCAATGAAACAAAGTTAAGCAAATCTAATGTTTTAAAAGTGATGGAAACAGCTACAATCGCATTGCATCGCTCAGAGGCACATATGCGAGCATTGACTTCAACTCAACATGTTCGTATCACCTACCCTAACCTTTACTTTCCTTGTTGCCATCCCTCTGGGAAGGATTTCCAGAATCCTTATGACTTCAACTGGCCCATTGACAACGCTCATAGTGATCTTATATCTGGGTTGGTTATGGTCAAGGATCGCTTACTTGTTACAGCATCCCGCGATGGGACCGCCAAGGTGTTTGGCCTTCCTTCTGGTGTATTTCTCCGTTGCTTAACAGTCCCTGCCAAGACACCCATTTCGACAGTTTTCTTTGACCGTCAGCAATGTCGTCTGATATTGGGTATGGTTGATGGCACCCTGCTCACGTACGACCTTCTTTCTGAAGATATGCCGATGGTTTTGCAAGCCAAACCACCCGTTATTTCCTTTTCTTCGGTATACGTTCCTCTCTGCACTACCACCATGAAACGTTTTTTTCTGATTTCGTCAGTGCCTTTTCCATGCGAACCATCGTATGACGAACCTGCAATGACCTTGTCATCGCATATAGCAAGCATAAAAACTATAGCACAGATGGATCGAACAACTATGGCGCAAGACGCTGGAGGCAGGCCTACAACGCACCGTATAGGTGAACCATCTTTTCATGAACTCCATCTTGCCACTCAGCAAGGTGATTTGCAGGCAAAGGTGCAGGAAGGCAAAGTTGTTGTTTCAAAGGTCTGCAACATGGGAACATTAGAGGATATGCAGCTAGAGCATGTACGGCGGAACTCCTTGACCATGCAGCGGGTTTGTATTCGCAATCTTCTCCTTCGGTACTTTCTTGCTCTACAGAGGTGGGGGTCGCAAAAGTTGTCCATGATCAAGCAGTCTTTGCAACCAAGAGAAAAGCTCATTATGATTGATGAGGATGTTATGCGCATTTATTGGGAACGCTGGAGGCTGTGGTGGCGCGAACATTATAAGCACCAGTGGTCCGATACGATAGTCTTACTTCAAGGTCGTAGCCGCTCTAGTAGTGTAAGTGCCAAAAGGATAGGGGATTATCGCACTTTTCATAAACGTCTGGATGCATTAGACGCAACACACCGGCATATTTGCACTGGTGTTATCGCATATCGGCAGCATGTTTACAGGCAAAATATCTTCCGGAATGTATTCTGTCGATGGGCTACTTTTTCTAGATCCCGAATCATCATGAAACGACGGGGTGGTATTTTTAATAGTCTCCTCTTATCTTTTAGCTCCTCTATCTGTGGAACATCTGATAACACATCTCAGATTCATTTAGGGCAGGCGATTCAATGTGGAGGCCGACATTCGCAGCTCCTTCGGCTAATACACGGGTTCGGCGAGTCTTCACGACAGTTGCTGCGTCGGCGTTATTATAATCAATGGAGAGAGTTGATTATTCGACAGCAGGAGCAAATTGAAGGGCACGGAAACAACATGATATCACTGCTCCCACACGAAGAACCCTATTCCTTTCAATTGGTCCGCAGTGTGGCGCTGCAGACAGTATGTTTTTCCAAATGGCGTATTTATGCATTGTATGTTGCGAAAAACATTCGTGTTAAGGAAGAAAAATATACCATGCATTGGGAATGGATGAGTTTGCAGAGCGTCACTAATAATACATCTTCACTAGAACAGCTTCGGTCTGAAGAGGTAGAACTTGAGAGATGTATTATGCGGGCAACAGCAGAACGTGAGTCCGTGAAAGCAGCGGAATGCATAGCACGGGAAAAAGTTACAGCGCTACAGATGTCGGAAGCTATGAGTATTTTACTTGGTAGTTTTCTCAATGTACCATTGCTGAATTATTTAATTATGAGTCGCACCAGTTCCAATCAACTACAACCATCTAATACCAAGGGCTACAGCAACGATGGCAGAGCCAACTCACAACCTAACATAAATACCAACGCTGTACCTTCTCGTGTGTGTCATCAGTTTGGTATTGGTGTTCATCTTAGTGCATTTCCACACTATAATCATCGTTGTTCGATGTCTTTAGGGGGTACTATTGCAGATATTAGTCTCATATCCAATATAACTGATGAACGCTGCTCTTCATCGGCCGCAACCATTTATTCCACATCTGAGTCTCTGAATACACATAGATTTCACTTGCTACAGGCTATATTGTTAACGCTAAAGGGAGAAGTTTTTCACTGTTGTCGTGATGGCCGAGCTTTTGTTGTCGCACATAACCTTGCTGCGCGACTCCGTATTGTCGACCTAAATTCAAACGCGGTCATTGACAATAATCTTTTCGATTTGGATGCTACCTATGATTCTCTTTACCCTAAAAACACTTCTTGCTCTGGTAAGGAGTACGGTCGCGGTAGTGCTGGTCCTCGCTTTTCACATAGACTATCCAAGGAGGACTTAAATCATCAGAACGAGCAGGCCATCGGTGGCGTGTCACCGTGGAGTGTTACGATGACCAACCGCCTTCGTGGGAAATCGTTGGAAGTTTTGGAAGATTGCGATATCACGACATTTTTCCAACATAACAATTCCACCACAAATTCAAGACCTCATGTAGGCTTGCATACTCTGGGGAACGAAAAAAAAACTCTTACTGAGTCATTTGACGCTATTACTCAGGAGATGATCACACTACTTAGTGATGCTGCACGCGATGCTGGTATTGATCTCAGGCATAATAACGTCCTTTTGCCGTTACTAGCTTCTGGTGGTGTCTTTGATTACAATCGAGGCTGCGCACCCTTACATGATGATGAATCAATGCACCCTATTGAGTCACACACCTATGCGCAAACACCTCCGATTCCGTGCCCTTTCTACATGTGCGATTCCGAGCGGAATGTTACTACTACTTCTACATGCCTAAACGATGCGATAAAAAATTATTCTTTGTTAGATTCACATCAGCGAATCTCACGATCGTCACAGTCATCGTCAAACGAGTGCGATACGCGGACTTTGTTTAAATTAAAGCAGCAGCATGCGCATGCGCTGCGATGGATTCGTCTAATTCCCTCTAAATTGCGTCACCAAATCATAAACTTAGTCGTGAAGCTTATTGTCCTATATGACAGCTTTATCGCGCATAGTGAAATGAGCATTGAAGAGACTGGTAGTATCTCCATACGAGGCTCAAGCGCCGTGCGGTTACTCGGTGGCACCTGTTTGTGCAGCGATTCTACTGCGGCATTACTGATTTATCACGCGACACCATTGTTGATGTTACTTCAACCTAGGCTATGGGAGAAGCAAATACAATTAAAGGCTCTTGCCAATACCTACATTAATCCGATTTCGATGGGTCCTCCGGATACTAAGGGCCGCATCGATGCTATGGGATCAGCTAGCCTTCGCGGCCCGTGTTTTTCAGACGTGCAGAATGCCTCTGTAATCGCTTGTAACACCGTTGTTGACAGCAGTTGTGCCTCTTCGTTGGAGAGTAGCTTTGTGCAAAGCACTTCCCTACGGCGGCAACAAATTTCTTTCCATTTACCACAACCTCAGCTGCGTCTTTCAAACATTGTCTCTAGCAAAGGTCGTGGCAGTCAGCTCTCGGGCCACCAAACCCCTTCGCGTGATCGTTCTTACGGGGGAGGGAGCACGACAAACGGTGGTACGCGTTCTCAGTGTGCTTATGACTCTGTGTCGGGTGTGGGGGTGTCCGCAACGCGCGGCGCCGCTAAGGCTAGTACCATGAGAATGTCTGTCCACCGGCCCCGCACCCCCTCATGTGTCGCTTTGTCGGTCGAGGATGATTTGGAGGTCGAGGAGGTGTCCTCTCGGCAATCTCACGATACTTTCAATGTATCTACGCGTTGTGGGACACCACATTTCACATCTCAGCGTAGTGTGTCTTTATCATCGTGTAGTATCGTTAAGCCTTACTTGGGTTTCCGTGTATCTGTGAACCGGGGTACAGATAACTCTACACGTATCACTATAAAAGAGGTTATCCCTACCTATGAAACTCCTGAAGGAGAAGAGGTGAAAAGTCCTGCATCAAAGGCAGGCCTTGAGGTTGGAGACTGCATTGTGCGTTTTGCTGGCTACACGGTGACCGACTTAGCAGCTTTCAACGCGATCGTGTCACGCCACGCGCGGGTAGCGGCTGAGCTGCCAATGGAAGTAGTACGGAATGGAGAATCCATTTTGTTGAACATCCAGGTCGGATCGAGACTGAGTTCGTAACAAAAACAAAATTTACACAGAGGCTTAAAATAACGAGAGGAAGAGAAGAGCTAATCGAATTCACTATGCACAAAGGGTAGACATCTTATCATATTTTCGAGTGAGTATTGCTTTTTCTTTTGTGGGGCGTGTCTTTGAACATTGCAATAGATAAATAAATATTTCTATATATTTATATCCACCCACATCATTGCATGTACTTATTACATCCTCTTTTGGCGCATCTACGGTAAAGGATCATTAATGAAACGCTATAGGGATGGGAGAGGGAGGAGATGGGATGCACTCGCACGGGGTCTTTCAGGGTGTCGGTGATGGTTCTTACGTGTTAGTCTTAGATTCTCATGCTGTCTTACTGAGTTTCATATGTTACTGACCCCCTATTTTTCCATGAAAAGTTAATTTTCTTTACTACTGTTTCGATATCCAGATATTTCCTTTTTTGTTTGTGTATCCAGATATTGATTCCTGCTTTGCTTGTAAATTCACAACCTTTTCAACCTCCTTCTAGCGAGAAAAAATACGTTATTAGATCCTTGTTATTCTTTTATCTTTTTTTTGTTAAGCCCTTTCGCTACATATACAACAGACTATATCTACTTCAAAGAGTGAACAATACGTGAGGAGCAAAATAATTTGCTTCGGAGCCTTCACCTGCTCATCATCGCAGTGGGTGAATAAGGAGCAAAACGGGAAATTTGATATCCTGTTCTATTATATTTGTGAAGATTATGTGTATGAATACCCACAACATCAGGTGATCTTTATATATGTCTCATCGTTTACCCCTTTAATACTTTTCTTTGTTTTTGAAGTCACTCGAATACACGTTCATTTTTTCCCGAAGAAATAATGGTGCGCATGCATGGTAACGGTCATGGCAAATCCAGCTCGGCCTTGCCATATCGCCGAACTCCGCCGACATGGCTGAAGATCGCCAGTCGCGATGTGGTGGAGCGGGTGTGCAAACTGTCCAAGAAGGGCATGCCCCCTAGCCGGATCGGTATGGAGCTACGGGATTCAATGGGTATCGCCCAAGTGAAGAACGTGACCGGCCGCAAAATTCTGCGGATCCTGAAGCACAAAGGCCTCGCTCCGGAGATCCCTGAGGATATGTATTGCCTGGTGAAGCGTGCCACCGAGATGCGTAAGCACTTAGAGCGCCACCCGACTGATCGCGATACCAAGTACCGCTTGATCCTGGTGGAGTCCCGCATTCATCGCTTGGCTCGTTACTACAAGCGTGTCAAGCAGCTTCCCCCAACCTGGAAGTACGAGTCCAGCACAGCTTCTGCGATGACATCGTAAGCCAAGAAATATAGGATGAACCTCGAGTTGACAAGAACCTTTTTTCAAGTGCCGTTATAATGATTTCTTATTTTTCCCTACCTTGAATATTGGGTGGAAATGTAGAATTCATTTAAATATGAACTATGGAAGTTATTATTAATGTATCTTTCTTCCATCAAAGGAAGAATAACAAATTGGGTTTGAGTTTGTTTTATACTTGCTTCTACGTTTTGCAATCCTACAAATTTCGAATATACCATTTTTTACTAGGAAGTTGGCATAACGATTAAAGATAATACCCTATCTAGGAAGCATTTCCACTATAGTGGAGGGGTGCCAAAAGTTAGAATATTGATCATTTTAGCTATTTTTAGAGGAATTTTCCCTTTCCATAAAAATGGCATCAAATGGATGCTTTATTGGTGTAATGTTAGCTCGCATGCACGATCAACTACCGCTATGTAGTTATACGGACGAAAATTATTCCAATTCGAATTTTATTCGTCAACAGATGAAGCGCATTATTGAGCGTATGGAGACACCTGCGAGTGCTGCTGATCGCACTGCCTCCCGAGGCAGTTACTATCAAAGTTTTGATCACAAGGATTGCATATACTTTGCATTTCAGGACTCTGGAACTAACCTCACGGTTATCACTGCTCTGAACAAGGTTTTGCTGCGGAACTCTGCGGATGAATTGGGAACTAATAAACTGGCCTGTAAGCTTCTGGATATGGTTATGGCGGAGTTTTTGCAAGCTTTCACTATCGAGGAAATTGAATCGAAGCATTTAAGGCCTTTTCACTTCATTAAATTTGATACTGTGCTTCGTAAATCCATAGCTCGGGTGATTCAGCAG
>AIHY01000096.1:0-12197 GCA_000331125.1 Phytomonas serpens 9T
CCCACCCCCCCGGGGAGGCGCCCAGGACGAAATGGAGCCTAACCGGGGTGAACGCGATCCCGTCCTTCGTGCTCGATCTCGTGCGGGGGCCGTTTCTCTCCAGCCCGCAGGTGGCCGAGCTTACGGTGCGGTGGAAGGCGGCGAATCGCCGGGCGGAGGGCGTCTCGGAGGTCCTCCAACTCTACCAGCGAATTGGGGCGGCCTCCGTGGTCGGCCTCCCCCCGCGCTCCGCCCTGCTCCTGCTCTTTTCGTTAGCCACCGTCGAGATCGAAACACCGGCGCTGGAGGTCTCGCTCGCGATCGCGATGGGGGAGAACTACTACGGGTATGAGAAGACCGAGTGCCTCGAAATGCTGCGGTGCCTGCGGCGGCTGGCTTTCGTGCGCCACCTCCCGACCATCACGCCCCCTCCCGCCGTCCCTTCTTCCTTCCCATCCTCCGGAAAGGGGGATGGGCTTTATAGAGTTCCCTATTTGTACGAGGATGCCTCCCTGACGGAGGGCCTTTTGGGAAAGTTCATCGCCGATACGGCGCCGTTTTTGGCCACCAAGGTATGGGCGCGGCTCCCAGAGCACAGCCAGCGGCTGCTCCGGCGTCATCTTTATCTGGACTGGATCGATCTGCTGTATCTTGCGCTAGACGTGAACGGCAATCGGCTGCCGAGTAAACTGCCGAACCCGGTCAGCGACGCGGCGTACGCCTCGAAGTACCTCTTCCTTCGCTACACGCTCCACATCGATGAGATCGCCATGCAGAGCCTGGTGGTCGGGATGCGGGGTGGATCTCCTCCGAATCCCACGCGGCCACGTTTGCCGTTAAACCCAACGAGGGGAGAGGAGGCGGGTTCGGATTGGGATAGGGGATCGCATCCTAGCACGGCAGAAGAGGTGCGTGGCTCTTCTCCTCGTGCTAGTAGTGCGACCGGTGATGGCGGCAATAGCGCAGCCGCGCCGTTTATAGATCATAATGAGGATCAGGAAACGAGCTTAATCCTGTGGATGAGTGCTTGTTTTCTTGTCCGACTCGTTAGTGAGGCTCTTGGGGATGTGCTGAAATACGTCGGGGCCTATCTACGGCAGTGTGAACAGCTTCTAAGCTATGGAGAACTCGGTGAGCCTGTCGTCCCCGGCAGCTCCGGGGGGTTTCTGCCATCGGAAACACACCCGGGTTGTGACGGAGACGGATTCACCGCCCCCGTGGCCGCTCACCAAACTGCCATAGGGCGACTCGGCATCAACGGGGATCACCTCGAGGCCTATTTAGATCGCCTGAAGTTGTATCGCCCGCGAGTTGCAGGCGAGGCAACGCACCTCCTCGGCAGACAACATCCTAAAAAGGTTCGGGTCCGTTTGTTGCCGTATGAATCATTCCCTGCGCTCGCCCGAGGCCTGCCACCGCTACTTAGAAAAATTATGCAGCAGGCAGGACTCGCGGGGCGCTCGCAAGGTCCGCAGCATCGATCTTCCCAACTTCAGCATCCGCCTTCCTCCCTCCAGAAGTCTCCCACTTCAGACGGGAGGAAGGATACCCAGAGAACACCAACCCCTACTACTTTGGCCTCGCATATCGCACAGTCAGCAGTGGCCTCAGGCCATGTGGCGAGGGCTGCGGATGCGCTTGGGTGGTCGACGATGGTGGTGCAACACTGCCTTGGTATGGTGCAGGACCTGCCCCCGTTAGATCTTCACACGCCTGCATTGCCTTCCATAGCTGAGCTGCGGAAGGCGTACTGTCGAAGGTTTGCCCGGAGTAAGATCCAGCTTCTGAAGGACGACCTGTTTTTTTACATTCCGTGGGAGGAAATAGAGACGAACATAGAGCCGTTGCTTGCGTGCGAGCAAGAAGGTCGCACTGCGGACCTCGACATGGATCAAGAGCCGTCCTTTCTAACCGCATTTTCGGATGAGTGGTGCGAGGATGATTCTTACAAGGATCCCCCAAAGGAAACGGATGAGCAGAGGGGCCAAGGCTTGTTGCGTAATTTGCAAATGTGTGTAGACGAGTTTCAGCTTTCTGTTGCGGACCTTCTCGAGGCCTATGAAGGGTTCTTTGGCCAAGAGAAAGGAAGTGTGGAGGTTGCTAGCGATAGTAATAACACGTAATCTATCGCAGGAGGTTTGGTGCACCTCGACACACTGACACACACACATGCGCATCTGGATAGATAGATGTCATGATGCACTTTATACTCTCTTGTTCATTTTTTTTAATCGTTTTGCGGCAGGAACGGTGTGAAATAGATACAACATTTATTTATTTACTTTGTAGATAAGCTTAGTCGCTGGTGTAGTCTGTGATTGATTTATCTATTGTATGATTATCAATCAAAATAAATAGAAGATGCTATCACTACATATGGTTGTTATTATTGTTATCCTAAGAGGCGCTTACTTTCCATGGAGACATTGCATCGTATTGTTTGACTTTATGTGTTCATAAGGTTATCCGTAATTCTATTATTTTTACGGTGATATTCCTGTGAAATGACGTATTCCTTCTCAATTTTTGTATGACATCTCTTTGTTAAAGTAAGAGCAACACCGGTCACAAGGCCCCGCTAGCCTGTATCGATTTCATTTTAGATAGCGAAATGAGTAATGAAAATTCTTTCATTTTGCCGGTCGGATCCGTGCATTCTTGGGTAACGGATGCGTTAACGTACTTCGCCGATGATGTTCAGGAGCTTCAGGTGCTCCAAACAGAGCAACGAGAGATAGATGCGACCGCCTTGCAGGCGGTGACGAAGGAGGCAGCAAGCGAAGTTGAGAGCATAGCAACACCTCCGCGGCAAACTTCACCCTCACCTGGCATCACCCCTACGCGCAAAACGACCAAAGCACGGCTAAATTTAACGAGGGGCAATTCCTTGCTTTCGCAGACGAAGTCCGACCCGAGGTTTAATATGGAGTGCAAGCGTTTGGTGGCGGAACGGGTGCGCGCTTTCGAAGCATCCCGAGATTCGCAGCCGTTCCGGAGACAGTTAGCACAATACCAGTCCCTCTTGCAAGAAACTCAACGCAAATTCAGACCTATTCGTGCTAAGGAGGAGAGTGAGTACAATTTTTTCGTTTCAAGGCATGAGGACTTCTATACCATGGATGATGTGGTGGCCACCAACCAGCGCGCTGCCGCGGCTGACGTATCCAGTGAGCATGCCAATTTCATCGATTCCGGTGAGGAAACGAGAAACTCAGCCAAGACAGGCACGATTTCAGCCTTCTCTCCCAGCACCACGAACTTATGCCCCTGGCTTGGCTCAGATTCGGTTGTCATTGATGCTGGGAGGTTTGCACAGGAGTATAATGAAACGTTGACTCGCGAATATGGCTATAAACCCATTTTAGGCGGGCGACAAGCCTTTTCCGCGTCTGCAGAGGAGGATTTTAAGACGAGGAAGGAACGGGAACAAGCCAAAACCGAATCCCAGCGCGCGCTCTTAGGCACTCATCGCCCAGGCATTGACAACACCCTTCCTGAGATATTTCCATCGAAGTCGTCTTGGCAATGCACCTCAGGGCTAGATCACCAGGGTGCCGTGAAGGCCATTGGTCAGGCTTCTACTGCTGCAGATCGTATGACCTTTGGTGGAACGAATGCGGCAGGCCATTCCCAGGATGTAGGGCACCGAGGCGGCAACGCAGCTGTGGTTTCAACTGATCCCCGAAAGACGTCCCCCGCGGCAGCAATGGAAACTTCACTTTTTCTTCCACCTTTTGCAAATCGTGAGGACCCCAGGGATGGTGCATCGAGGCGTCAAGAAACGTACACGGTGGGAATCACACCGAGCAGTTCCTCTAAGGCAGCAAATAGTGCGGTCGCCAAGACACAATCCACATCGAGCAAGACACAACATAACATGCAGATCAGCAACACCACAACTGCAAAGACACGGAAGGGCGACCTGCCAATGGGAATTGAGTGCTCTGCAACGAATCGTGAGATTGCCTTGCAGACTGTCACGGGCCAGCCGACGAGCGTTGTTATCCGTTTTACTAACCGCAATAAGCAGCGCATGCGTTTTCGTGTGAAACCGTCCGCACACGCGTGGTTGCAGTACACCTGCACCCATGTTGCACCTGTGGCTGGAGGAGGTAGCAACACGAGGCGTGGGGCTCCCACGAGAGAGTCCTACACAAGCTCCAGTGGCTGCTCTGAGAGCCTTGGGGATGGTATTTTTCTCGCTTGTGGGGGCTATATCGAGGTAGAAGTCGTGTTTACGCCCATGGATACCTTTACACCCCAACTGGAAACCACTCTCTCCATTGGCATCACTCGCGAACTCAACTCACTTTCTATGGAGGGGGCACAGTGGAAGTTTTTCGAAGTTGCCGTGTGCTGTGAAACGCTTCTTCCATTTTTTCAACTATTTTACTTGCCGCACCAGCCCTGGGAGGATGAGCCTCTCATTGGCTCTCGGAATCTCGAGGAGGAAGCAATCCCCAAGCTTAGTGAGTCCGATCGTTTGTGCTGTCCGGACAGTAGCAAGACACCGGAAAACAACTTGCCTGCAGAAATTCGCCGTACCGCGGAGTCACCGGCTCGGCAAAAGACAAGCAATCTGAACGGACGTCTTCCCGAGGCTATCCCCAAGAGTGCCAGCTCCTTATCAACGCCGCACTCTCTTTCAGCCCTTGCTTCATCTGTGCCGCTGGAGGAGTGTGTTTTCCCTCCAACATTTGTACTGAGCAGCGCCACGCAGCGTTACTTCCTCGTGAACGTTGGATCTAGCGCGGTTGTGAGCCTCAGCAGCAGCTCGGAGGCCTACACCATTTTTCCTTCCGGGCCAGTCGCACTAGGGCACGAAGGGGCGATGGAAATTTCCATCACGTTCAGGCCGTTGGAGTGGAGGGATCCTTACAACGAGCAGCTTGTGGTGACCATTCGGAATTGTTCGCTAGGTGATTCTAAATCTGAGGGGTCGAGTGCGACTCTCGACGACGGCGGCGCTGTGTTAGCTCAACAATGCTTCTCCTTGTGTGGAACATCGATCGTGCCGCAGATATCCGTCCGACAGATCGGCGATATGCCTCTACCGCCAAATGCATCGCCAATTTCTTCTGCTGGAATTAATGGGCCGGACAATTCTTGTGGCGAGACCATCCCACGTTATTTTATTCCTGACACTTGTCCAGAGGTGTGCTCGACACTCTCGGTTTACGTGCACAACAGCTGTGCCCTGCCCTTGCCTTACCGCTGGTCATTGGAGGTGTGGGGTGGGGTTGGGGAAACGGAGGAGGGGCCTCACGATGCCGAAGGGATCTCACGCCCCGACACCGTTCGTCCAGTCGCCACGATTGAGCCCTCGCATGGAACCATGGCGGCGGCGGAGGAAAGCGTGTTCACGGTTTCGGTGAACCCATCCGCTGCGGGCAAGCTTACAATATCGTGCAGTCTTTTTCTTGAGGACCTTCCTGATCCTGAACAAATCCCTGAGGCCGAGCTCGCACGGGTCCCTCCCTGGATCGTCGCGCTTTACAATCGCCACGGACAGATCTCTACTGCGTCACCCGCGGCTCTGTCTAACCGGCCCCATGGGGAAGCGGAGGGCCCCACGGACGGGGCTTTCTCAGCAGCCGACATGGGCTGCGCGTTCACGGACCCCTTCGCGCTCTTCCAGGCCCACACCTTGTCAAAGCCTGACCACCTACGGGATCTTGTCTTTTCAACCGGCTTCTACCTCTTTGCCTTTCCCACAGACCCGTCTCTGAGGATGATATCTGGCGTTCTGGATGGAACTATCGAGTCGTTGACTGGGCTCGAGGTCAGCCGCTGTGTGACGCTGCAGAACCCCTCCCCACGCGCGCTGCATTTCTTATGGAACACTCCAGAGATCGCCTCCAGGGGCTCTCAAACCGATACTGCGGCGATGTCGATGAGTAGTGGGTTTGAAAAAACATTGCAACGGGCAACGGATCCGCTATCGACTTGGTGCCAGCCTCGTGAAGGCTGTATCCCCGCTCATGGCCAGCAGGATATCACGGTAAGCTTTATCGCTCACATACCTGGGTTCCACAACATGACACTGGAGTGCAGCGTTCCAGAGCTCCACTCTCGCTATGAGTTGGCCCTTCAGATCAAAGGTATAGGTCCCACAGTACATACAAGCACACAGTTCTTAGATTTTGGTATTATGAAAGTAGGCACCAATCACGCCTCCACGTTTACCGTGTCAAATACCAACCCTGTGCCAGTAGTATGCAGTTTTCAGGATCCCATGCCATGTACTCCAGCACGTTTTATTTTTCCTCCAAAACCGGTTCATATTGCCGCGAATGACTCCGCTAAAGTAACGGTGTATCGCAACGCCGTTGCTTTTGATATCCCGGAAGCTTTTTTTGAAGTGATGGTGCACGGCGGTGCGGCCATCGCGATCGAGACACACGCGATCGTGCAAAATCCTCAAATTATCTTAGATGATCCTGTGGTGGATTTCGGCTGTGGCATACCGGAAGGCGTCTGGCAGGAGGAAACCTTTCATCTGTCAAACAATAGCAACTTCGACATTGCCTTTACGATGAACGCGGCGTCGGAGCAGACTCCGTGGGTGCGACTCGAGCACACCTCTAGTCTTGTGCTGCGTGCCGGGCAAACCCATATGGAAGTCCCGATACGCGCCTGTTTTTCCTATAATCCACACGAAAAGGAAAGCCTCAATGAGTATTGCGCGCATTTAGAAATTCACTCTGAGCAGACACGACAAATGCTCCTCGTGAAGGTATGCGCCACAACGATCGAGCAACTCTCTGTCTCGGTTGATGTTGTACCTGCCGTGAAGGCGCCAGGCGAGTTAGGTAATGACACCAACGAGTCAAGCGTTGTCTCTTCGCTTGAGATGCCCATGGATAAATACTTGAGAGTCCTTATACTGAATGCTTTAGAAATGCAGCTCGATGCGGCGCATTCACCGAGGGCGATGTCTGAGTGTCCGTGCGTTCAGGTCTCGAATCATGCTGCTCTTGATCGTGGCGTCGGTGCGCATCCGCAGCTCCCCGCCGGACCGCTAAGCATGGACCGTGGGATTGTGGTTCGCCCGTTCTGCGAGGATGTGCAGCTGCGCACGGAGCTCCCGCATCACGCACCCGTGTGCAAGGTGACGCTAATGATTCAGTTCAAAAACTACTCCAAGTGCGCGACCCGCGCGGTGCTGTGCATCACGGAAAGCAGTCCCTTCATTCTGAACACCCTCGCCCGGACGAGGGGCACCCGGACGGTCGCGTCCGGCGGGACCGAGAACCCGCTGGGCGAGTGTGACACCCTCCTCGAGGTCGTCTCCGGCGCGACGCAGGGGTACAAAAGCAGCACCCGGTCCCACATTTCGCGGGAGTCCTCACGGCGGTCGTTGAAGCCCACGGCAAGGAAGTCGTGCGCGGCAACCCTAAATCCCGGGGCCGTCTCCACCACCGTCCACGACTGGCTCCAGGCCACCCGGCTGGGGTTCTGGACGACGGAGCAAAACGGGGTGGCGGCGCGGCGGCGGGCGGAGCAGGCCGCGCTCGCCGGCGCGCAGCACCTCCTGCTGGACGGGAGGGGCTGTCACGTGGCCCTCCCCCCGACGGCCTCCGACGGGGTTCCCCTCGGCCCCCTCGAGGCCCTCGCGCTGCCCTTGCAGCTCCACGCGAACCTCCCCGGGCGGTACACCCGGACGCTGCGCATCGACTGCGACGGCCTCCCGCGGACGGCGGTGGGGCTGGAGTGGGGGGTCACCGGCCACCCCCTCCTCCTCGACCCCACCACCGCCGGCCTCACGAAGGACGCGAACGGCCACGAGGTCCTCCTCATGACGCCGGTGGTGGCCTCCCTTGGGAGTTCGCACCGGGTCCTGCGGGTGGTGAATCGCCTGCCCCGGGAGGTCTCCGCGAGCGTGGAGGTCCACCTGAGCACCTCCAGCTTCGCCGTCGTCGCGGTGGAGGAGGAGGTGGCGGCGGCACGGGTGGTGCTGACGCTGGGGGCCGTCCCGGAGGCGGTCCGGAGGGGTGGGGCCGCCCGCTACGGCGCGGCGGCGGCGACGCCCGCGTCCTTCCTCCTCCCCGCCCTCGCCTCCCGGGAGATCTACGTCGAGTACACGCCGAGCGCGAAGCTCGTGGAGCACTTGATGCCGCGCCCCTCTCTCGGCAAGGACGGGGGGTGGGGTGGGGGAGGGGAGGAGGAGGCGCACCACCCCCAACGCGGCGGCGGGTCGCCCGCCGGACGGGGACGGGGTCGGCGGCGCACGGGTAGCACGGACGAGGTCGAGGACGACGACGACGGCGCGCGGTTCGCGCTACGGCAGTCCTCGCAGGAGGTGGACTGGAATGGATGCCTGGTTATCAATTGCAGGCTCGCGGAAAGCGCGTTCAACGACATGTTCCTCATCGACGAGTTCTACGAGCTCAACGAGGCGATCTACCCGAGCAAGCGGGTCCTCCGACGGTACAGCGCGACCGCTGAGAAGGAGGAGGATGGGTCGCAGCAAGCGAACCACAAGATGCTCATGCGCGCCTTGCAGAAGAAGGATCTCGATTTGGAGGAGACCTCAAACGTCCTCCCAACCTCTATACGGTTGGTGCCGGTCCTGCAGTTGTTTCAGCCGCTGCGCTCACGCCCCGGGAAGGTGGTGCGGAGCGGCAAAATAATCGAACCCTCGACCAAGGAGAAGCACCTCCTTGATGACTGTCGCCCCACCCGTCGTGAGTCCCTCTCACGGCAGTCCGTCTCTTTAAATTCTTCCTGCGTCCATTCCGCATACACAGAGTATCCCTTAGGGGAGAACGGCAGTGAGAACCATAACAGTAGCAGCGATGCGGATTCCGAGACGGATGACAGGCCTAGGAGTTCGGAAAACGTACGACTCCTCAAGGACACGGGCGCCTATTCGATGCGCTCCCTTCCCGTCCTGTTAGCCGAGGATCGGGAGCGGAAAGAGCTACTCGCGTACCTGAAATATCGTCGTTCGCAGTTGATAGAGGAATGTGAGCGGTACTTCAAGCCGATTGAGTTGCGGCTTCGCACACGCTGCGGGGTTCCGCGGTTGATGCTCGATCCCCCCGTCACACAGGTCGAGTTTGAGCCATACCACAACGACGGAAGGCCTATTTTCCGAACGGTGCGCGTGGTGAACCCCAACACCGCCGCGTTGCGATTCTCCTTTCAGCTGTTTACGCGAAGCGAATCGAACGCGGCGGACGCCGTTAACGAGCTGTGCGGCGCCACCTTTGAGGAGGTTAGCGATAGCCGTGGGAGCTTCACGGTGGTCTCCGCCGCGAGGCTTCGCGGCGAGGACGACGCGACTACGCCGGTGGCGGCCACTGTGGGGCCGAATCGTGCGGGAAATACCCGCGCCACGCAGGTGGCAAAGGAAAAGCTACCATCCTCGACGGTCGCCTCCTCGATCGCACCGACAAGTTTGACGAGAAAAGGCCGGGAAACAACTAAACGGCGAGCACATGCGGCGGGAGCTACCACACATGCTACAGTTACGACAACAACAACAACACCAACACCAACAACAACAGCTACTACTAAGGGTACTGCACCGGAGAAGATCATCTATGAGCTGCGTAGCTTTGAGCCTTTGGATGTAACCGTCGCGTATTTGCCGCCGGCGAGGCCGTTTTGCCTTTCCTCGACGTCTTCTCTTCGGGATGTATGGGGCTGCGTGCGGGTGGAGTTCATTCCAACGGAGGCGGCAGACAGCACGTTAGGGGGAGGAGGAGGAGGAGTAGTAGTAGGGGAAACCTTATCTTCACCCTCAAACAGTGGTGGAGGGGCGGGTTCGTCTGCGCTCGAGCGGCCTCCCGTGCAGGAAATTCTGCTTCACGTGCCGCTCGTGGTGCCTAAATTATCGTGCGATCTCTCGTCACTTTGTTTCCGGCCAGGGAATATCATTCTCGACGGCCGCGAGCAGCCAAGTTATAGTCAGCGTTTTACCTTGTACAATCACTCTAGTATGGCAGTGGAGTACGAGATCGTTGTGGCGGATGTTGGGTCTTCCCATTCCGTCTCTTTTAGCAGCAGGAAAGAGTATCATACGAGTGATTGGGATGGAAACCGAGCGATGACGAGCTCTGACAGGATACCTACCAACTCCTCCTATGCGGTCTCGCGTGGGTGCCCTGTCGGAGAGAAGATCGACGCTCTCTCTAACATGCCTCCCAGCCCGATGCCTTTATCAGCGAGCAGTGGAGTCAGCAACGGTACTATGACTTCTGCTACTCTGACTTCTGCTATTATGGCGGATGTGAATAATAGAACGGTTGAAGGATATCTCATGTCGGGGAGTGCACCTGTGGTGCGTGGAAAGCAGGCGGCGGAGCGTTTTGTGTTATCGCCGTGTAAAAGCTGCGTGCCCGCGGCTACTGCTGGTGGCCAGCCAGGTGCATCTGCTATCGAGGTTGTCTTTAACGCGTATTCCAATGTCGTGTACGAATGCACCTATATGGTTATGGTGAATCGACAACCATCGGAACTTTTTATTAAGCTAATGGGTATCAGTCGTGATACCGAATTGTAGCGGCGCTTCACTGCCCTTATTATTTGTTCCTCTCAAAGGAAGTTTAGATGTGCTCTGAGAATGGGGTCCGCTCCCGCTTCTTTTATGTTTTTCCAATGTATTTTTATTATCCCACAAATGTATTGATATATTATATAGTTTCTTTTCGATTTCTCTTCCATTGGTTCAATAGAGATGAATAAGTGGATGAAATCAAGGTGCGCCACATAACTTCAGCGACACTCTGTGTATGTGTGTGTGTGTGGTTGTAGCGTCGCCTTGATGTACCGCACTTACATTTGACTTTATTGTGAGGCTTGTAATATTATAAGCAAAAATACAAACCGGGGGAGCTCTTCTGATGAGCAGGGGATGGCCGAAGACTGCTGTTCCTCCTCTGGAGGCGAAGGCTTCCACTTTTCCTTTTGATTCTGTGTGAATCGGGCGTAGCTTTTGGATTATGTTTTTCATTGTCAAGTTCATTTCTCACTCATTCTTCTACACTCTCATTTCAAGGCACTGCCTCTCAAAATTTAGTGTATACAGACTAGTTTCATTGTTTGCCTTATCACATAATTGGGTGCAAAAGTGGAACTGAGAAAAAACGCAGGGGCTTAGAGAGCTGTTTTTTCTTTTCAACCATATTGGCGTTTAATTTTATTTTCCACACGTAAATTTCTTCTTCTGAAGGGCTAGTTCTATTTGCGTTGAGCGATGTCGGATCCAAGGTCCTATGCCCCGGGTGGATATGCAGGCTACGGTTCCTATGCCATGCCTAACACCGCGAATACGGGAGGGGAGACGAATCCTGCATGGACGGGAACTTATGGAGCAGCTGGCTATGCCGGATACGCGAATGCGGCCACCTACCCCTTATCCAATGTGCAAGAACCTCCCGCGTCGGCAGGCAACACGATTCCTACGGCGGGGTTATACAACCCCCCCCCTGCCAGCACGACTGCCGCGCCGTTGTATAGCCAACCCCAGCAGCCCGCCCCCCAAGCCACGACGAGTGGCTATCCGAATTACTTTTCCAATGGGCTTGGGGGGGGGTATCCCCCTCAGGAGAGCACCTCCAACCCCATCCAACCCGGCTATCCACCGGGCACCGCCCTCTACCGCGAGCCGACGCCCACCTTAGGCGTGCAGTCCACCTCTCGTATCTCTGTAGGCGGTGATGGGGCCACGTCGTATGCGGCCTCCAACCAGAGTTTCCATCTGATCCCCACCTCGCCCATGGCGGGGGGTCAAAACGCGAACACGAGTCCCTACACCCCGCAAGCGGCCTCCTCGCGGGATAATGCGTACCTGAGGGAGGCTTCCGGTTACCAGATCCCGACGCCGGATTCGAACTCGCCGCGAAGAGCGAAGGTGTCGAATACCGGAAAGTTCAACCACCCACGCGCCGTTCCGAATCGTTCGGTGGATATCAGCAGCGCGCCGAACCCTTCCCGTGATATTGTCTACCCCACCGTCCCGCAGGAGAGCTACACGAGTGCCTCCGTCCAGCCCCTCTCCGCGGTGGACTTTATCGGCATCGACGACGGCAACGCGAGTCCGAAGTTCATCCGCCTCACGCAGAATCCCGTGTTCCTGAACAAGACGCAGCTGAGCGATGCGGCTATCCCCTTTGGCGCGGTGCTTTCCCCCCTCTACCAGCCCCTCCACGAGGCGGAGCAGGTGCCGGTGGTGTCGGGTCGCCCCCCCATTCGCTGCCATCGCTGCCGTG